>JAHWFP010139361.1:0-10998 GCA_023313725.1 Lithobius niger
TGAGGGACATATTCTGATATGATAACCTTTGCAGAGTGACAGCTTAGTTGAAGAAACAGCTAATTATCCGTCCAGAATGTATTATCCTTCCAGAATTTTACAAGTTGACTTCTTATACAAGAACCGTTAGTGATACACAAAAACTGTTGAGATAAAAGTTGTTTGCAATAATGTAATCTACAATGTCTTTACCGTACATTTTTTCATATCTATTATGGTTTTCGATAAAAAAGGATTTTGGGTCATTTCGGCCATTTTTTTTCTTGACCAAACGTCTCAATTTTTCAACTTCCACTTCCAACTGTCGTTGAATCGTCTAGTAATGACCCCAGTATGTGTGAGTAACATATTCTGATATGATAACCTTTGCAGAGTGACAGCTTAGCTGAAGAAACAGCTAATTATCCGTCCAGAATGTATTATCCGTCCAGAATTTTACAAGTTGACCTCTTATACAAGAACCGTTAGTGATACACAAAAACTGTTGAGATAAAAGGTTTTCGATAAAAAAGGATTTTGGGTCATTTTCGGCCATTTTTTTTTGACCAGACGCCTCAATTTGTCAACTTCCACTTCCAACTGCCGTTGAATCGTTTCTAATTCTGGTGGATGGCACCAATTAGACTCATTCGAAAGGTGGGAGTGTCTTCTTTACAACAACGGTCGTTGAAAGGCTCTTGAAAGGTTCTTAACAATCGTAGACTTTTTCAAGTACCTTTATTGCAAAGAAGACATTCCCACCTTTCGAATGAATCTAATTACAGTCATCATAAATTAGACACGTCATAATGGCAGATGAAAGTTGAAAATGAGTGAAAAATCCAACCATGACTGTAATATCAGCCCCTAATTAAATGGACGTAACTCGGTTCCTAACAGTCGTAGACCCTTTCAACGACCCTTGTTGCAAAGAAGACACTCCTACCGAGACGCCTGTTAGCATTAAATTAACCCGAAAATCACCTAAATTCTATTTTTCACGAAAACCATAAGAGATATGATAAAAAAAAGTATTGGAAAGATGTGGTAGATTATATTATTACAAACAACCTTTATCTCAACCGTTTTTGTGTATCACTAACTGTTCTAACATAATGGGTGAAATGGCAAAATTGGGTGCCATTTTGGCCTCCCAATTTTAATGTATAATACATTAAATGCGTATTACCAAAGTGGAAACGTGTGGAAAACTATTCCTTGGGATGTAAACAACAACCCAAGTGAAAAATCAAAGTTGGTAATAAATTGTGCTCAGTAGCCGTAAATTTCCTACACCTTGACTATATTGTTAATTTTCAGTGGAATGCGCTTAATTACAAGGTGCAAAAACCATGTACCCTGTAAAAATAACACAGCTGCCCATTAGGAATGCATGTTTGTGTCAACTACAATGGGTTAGCAATTGACACAAAACTTATGTCAGCATGATTTTGAATTTTTGTTTAATTTTTGTATTTTATAGCGGCAATTTTAAAAACAAAAATGGCCGCCATGTTGTTTTTTGTTGGGCCGATATCAGGTGCCTAAAAATTTCTCACGAGTGTGGACATGAAATACACGAGAGATTGTGCTATCCTCACAAAGTGCATTTTTTCTTGAATAATTGGCTGTTTCCACACTGGATTAATCCGGCGCCTTTTGGTGTGTTCTGTGTTAGTACATTAAATAAAAAAAAAGAAGTGGTGACAACGCTACACTGATGCCACCCAAGAAGAAGAAAGCGCGCACGACCCCAAAATTCCAGTCTCTACACGACGAAATTATTTTCAGCAACGACCAAGATTTATTCGATCGCTACAGCGTCGACCTCTCGACGCTCAAAAACATCTACCCCAGGAACTGTGACAAGGGAACCGACCGCCTCTATTTTTCCAGAGACTGTGGCCTGTATGTCCACCTTAATCCACATACCTATGCTTGGCACAGCAACGTGCTGTCCGAAGTGTTGTACGGGTCGTTAGTGGCAAAACATTCGATCGTTGGGCCGCTCCAGCACTGGTGGTTGACCACGACGAGCGAGGTGGTCGTCGTCTATTCGAAGGGCAGTGAGGAATGGTCCCTCACACCGTCGTCGGCAGTCAACCTGAACAGGGACGAAATGATCGACTCTGCCACAAAGTTGTTCCGAAGGTGCAGAGGAGCCCTACTGGACGCAGCAATCTTCCCAACGGCATTTCACCCCAAAAGGATATACTATTGCCCAGAGAGGAGAGAGATGGGTTTTTAAAAGGCGGGTCATTTCCAGAATTCGGCGTGGTATGTCAACGAGGCCAACAGATTGGTTGACACAACATTTGGCCATCCGTCCGTCGAGCACTATTTTCCGGTAAACACCTTCAAGAACAGGGCTGAAGTACTGGCCGACTCGTTGCTCTCTGGTCTGCTCAACTTTTTTCACCCAGGGGAGATGGTGGTCCTCAACGGTGTAACAATCCGAATGGTATTTGTAGGGGTGCCATGGATCATGTCGATTTTTTTCATGAGCACCACTGCATACAGTCACTCAAAGTGTTGCCCGTGCTCTTGAAGAGACGAGCCTCGTTACAAGATACCATAAGCGAATTTATACATCGATACGATGCGCTGTTGGATGCCATCGGAAGAATAGCATTAGTTTAAATAAAAAGATGGATGGTAATAAAAAATACACAAAGAATTTTTTTTTTATTTTCGGACTTGCGTCATATTTTTTTTTATATCCCAGCACATGTTCAGTGTCGACTTTGTCCAAATAAGTTTCTGCACTCCTGAATTACACATTCGGCAACAACCTCTTTGCTTTGATTTCCATCGATGGTTATGACGGGTGTAGAATGTTCGCGTATGAATTGCTCGTGTGTATTGTGAAGCTGTTTGATATACTCGAGGGAAATGTTAGTGTCTCCCAGTCTGGCCCTTTTCACCGTCCTTTCGAAACACTCTATAGGATGGATCTTCAAATAAAGCACTAAATCTATTGGCGTAAAATTGTCCGGGTCATACATGTCTCGCAGTATCCATTGCTGGGATTCCGTGATGAAACCTAGATCGACAAACAATTTGGCAAAGCAAAACACCGCGGTTTCCACCGATCTTTGCAGCACGCTTACTTCGGGTTTTTCAACAGCGTTCAATCGAATCCTCTTCAATGTGTTGTAGGCCAAAAGTTGGAAACCCAGAGCGTGGCGGATCTTGTCCCGATATAACAGTTCCAGCATGTTGTAACCGTGAAAATTCGTCCATTCCTTTACCGGTTCAGGGTGAAAGTAGAATTCTGGGAACTGCTTTGCTAAGCTGGTGACAGCTGTCGATTTCCCGGCTGCGATGTTACCTTCTATGCAAATAATTTTCATATTGGGTGAAAATCACTCTGTAACTTCATTTTGCTGTTCGACTACGAGGACGCTCGAAAATCCGGATAAAAACAACGAAGGAAGGAAAACAAAAGGGAGACCTATTTTCCTCCTATGGTCGGTATAATCTCTTCAAATATAAGACGCTTTCGCTTTCGACGGAGAGTCAGAGTCTGCGTCGGCTCTTTCGCAACGTCCGGGAAACCGATATCCCAGAAGTGTTCCGGCGTGCGTGGTGGACGGTGGAAGGCTCGGTGCCGCGAACACTCGTCCATTCGAGCTTCCAGTTCTTCCCTTCCGAGATCCAAGGCGCCGTAATAATCTTCGCACGCCCTGCAAGAGAAGCCCTTAAGCCCTAACCTCTCGGACCGCGTACGAATCGGTCCATCTGGCTTGAATTTTAAAACCTCGCCGCATTTACCGTCTTCCCCTCCACCAACCTCTTGTACCACAACCGGGCAAACACCTTCTTCCCCGCCGCATGTCGTGGCGTCTGAATCAACAGAACTGTACTTTATCACCTGGCATTCTTCCCCGCCGCACGTGGTGGCGTCCGAATCATTGTCTCTCCTGTCATCGACGCGATTCGTCAACGAGTATTTTACGACGTCTTGACTCAACGACAAAACTCGGTTCATCAGTCGCTTTGTTTCGTCGTGAAGTTCGGATATACGCGCTAGCAGTATGTCCATCGCTCAAAAAAAATAAAAGAGAGGGTTACTCGCGTCCCTCTTATTTAACCTCAGTTTCCCCATGTTAGACCTGTTTGCCTCGTTATGCAAGGTGGTCAAGGTGGATGCTCCAACGACCGACCACCTGGTCTTTGAGCTTCACTGTAAAGTGACGGCCGTTCTCTTGCTCGCCTTTAGCCTTCTGGTGACCAGTAGGCAGCAGTTTGGAGACCCCATAAACTGCTTCTGCTACAATCTTAGAGAGTTTGCCGACGTCATCAATGCGTACTGCTGGGTTCACCCTACGTTCACCCTCGTCGACGAATATTCCCACCAACCATACCCGGGAATTGGTCAGACCATCGGCGGAGTGACTCACCATCAGTACTACCAGTGGGTCTGCTTCCTTCTCTTCTTTCAGGCCATGTTGTTTTACGCTCCACGCTTCTTTTGGCGGGCGTGGGAGGGCGGCAGAATGAACCGACTAGTTGATCGACTGAACGCGTATGGACGGCCCGAAGAAATGGATTCGTTCGTCGACCAATTCGTAGCGCGATTCAATAGGAATGGATCCTACGCCCTGGCTTTCGCCTTCTGCGAACTGCTGACCATGGTAAATTTATGCACGCAAATCTACCTGCTCGACATGTTCCTAAATGGACACTTTGTCGGTTACGGACTGGAGGTCATCAGGTCAGGCCAAGAAGCGATGTACCGCATTTTTCCCCGGGTCACAAAGTGTCTGTTCAAAACGTTCGGTCCCAGCGGTTCGCCCTAAAACCACGACGTTCTTTGCGTACTCCCGCTGAATGTCCTGAACGAAAAGATTTTCCTGTCTCTCTGGTTTTGGTTCACCCTCCTTCTGCCCTTGACCATGTCTGTCCTATTATACCGGTGCGCGGTGCTCTCGTCGCGGAGAATTCGTCTAGCAGTCTTTAATTCGCGTTTTCCGGGCCCGCCTTTGCTACAGTCCTGTACGTTCAGCGACTGGTTCGTCTTGTTCTCACTCGGTATAAATTCAGATACGCTGGTCTTTGAACGCTTTATAAAGAAGCTTTCGGCCGAGTTCGAACGTACCGAAGCGTGAACTTAAAAAAAAGGATGGCTACGACATATAAGGAAACCGTCACGACATATAAGGATACCGGAACCTTGGATATCAGTCTCTACAAATTCTTCCTGAGTGCGGACGATTCCGACACCTTTTTCAGCCGACTGGAAGAGGAGATCGAGTACCCGTCGGACGTTCGGTTTACTACCATCCAATTTTCTGACGGTTGAGTAATGTACGTACCTAGGCAGCACGTCGCCCACGGCGATCCAAACGTCAGATACTCATTTTCCGGCTTGACTTTACCCACCAGGCCGTGGACGTCCACCCTTCTGGAATTGCGGGACCGCGTCCGCGACTATCTCCAACTCAAGTTTGACTATAATTTCGTCCTCGTCAATCGCTACAGAAACGGAAAGAGCGTCATCAACTACCACAAAGAAGACGAGGAAAGTTTGGAACGCACGAAACCCATCGTCTCCCTATCGCTAGGAGCTACTCGAACATTCTCGCTGAAACGAGCTGGCCAGAAGGATGTCAAGATTGAACTAGACAAGGGTTCCCTGTTGGTCATGAACTACCCTACCAACGAATATTGGCAACACGCGATTCTACCGAGCAAGACTGCCGTCGATGCGCGTATAAATTTGACCTTTAGAATGATCAAAACGCCAGATCCCTGATTGTACGGAAACATTTTGATAATGATATCATATTGATGTAACGAATTAAAAAAATAGAACAAAGTAAAATTATTAATCATTCACCATGTCTTTTAATTAAACGTGTGAAAAACATGATTAAATACCACTTTTAAAAAATCGACACTTTTAAAAAATCGAGTAATTATATCAATTTATTTAGCTTGGTTTTTTTATACATTTACCTTATATCAAATTTCTCCAATTTTTTACATTTTCAACTGAAGTTGACGTCGTAGGTTTACAATTCCTGTTCCAGTCACCATTATATAGTTGCTGACCATAAGTCTGTCGTGGAGGGGATGGTGGTGGAGGTTCATCCATTGGTTCATCATCTGCCGAGATAAACTCTTTTATTATTTGATTTCCCGCATCACACCTTGAACCAATTCGGCCCTCGTGTCGGCCCCAGTTATACCATTGCCGACCATTAGAGTAAGTCTGGTGTGAGGGAGTTGTTGGTTCATCCACATCCATTGGTTCACCAGCATCGACTGAGTGAAACGGGTTTATTTGCACTGCTGCGTTACTGTCATTAAACCGGCATCTCTCGTGACTACGTCCAGTATTCGCCATGTTTCACATTAAAATTTAAGTGTTTTTTTTAAACCAAACATTTTCCGTGTACGTGCTTTACCTTTATCTTCAACTTTTTAGTAAGGTCCAAGTTCGACTCGCGCACTTCACGTAAAATTGTATCGACCGTACTGGGAGTACGGGTTCGATAACCGGTGCGAAAAACAGTGGCCGGCACTTGCAAACTGACATCAACAAATCCATTGTCCGGAATATTCCTCACCATTTGGCGGAGAATGTTTCGTAACATTCTGTAGACGTAGTCGTCAACACAGTCAGGTGAAGCCGGTTCCAGGTAAGCCTTGTAGGTAGTATAGGTCTCGATGGTGTATGCATGGAAGGCCGGTGGTGCCCTCGTCTCGTTCTCCATTTTAAGAATGTATTGGCAAGTCAATATAAACGTTTATATACACGTTAAAACACCACACTAGTGGGAAGATTAAGCCATTAATCCTCAACCCCCCCCCCACACCACACTAGAGGGAAGAGGCCATGGCGAGACCCAAGCGATGGTGCCCAGCTTGTTCTAAAACCATTGTGAATGTGGGACGACACATGATGGATGTTCACAAGCTGAACTTAAACATTCTGACTTCGAAACACACTTTGACCGCAACGTTACCAGCTGCCAAAGAAACGCCCCTTCTCCGGTTACTCGACGAATACAAACACTGGCTAACCACTATCTCGGGCGGGCAAAGGTCCAGCAAGTTGGCCAAACAACACTTTCGCCAGATGGGCTCGATTGTCATCTCCGTTACTCGTCACCTTAAGAAGAAGAAGACTATAACGCTTGCCGACTTAACCGTGAGTGCAGTAAAAAAAGGTTGGCTCGTACGTGCCAATAATTATCCAGTCGGAACCACGCGTAGCCACCTTTCTTCTCTTATCTGGTTTATCCGCTTCTACACATCAACCGAGGACCGTCAATATTACCCCCATCTAGCAAAGTTTCACTATTACGTTAGAAGTTGGTCAAAAAAACTGACTACGATGATGTAAAAATAAAATAAATACTTAATACTTAAGAGAGAATTGCAATGGCCACTTTTATTTTTTTTCAACAACTTCATCAACTGTTCACAAATTTTATAAATTCGTAACTTATAAATTCAAAATACTGTCCTAATTGCTCGTAGTTTAGTTTGTTAAGCTCGTTAGAATTGAATTTATTCATTCTCTGGGAATTGGTAACGTCATGCCCTGTAATATCACTAGTGTCTGGCACTGAGATTGATGACACCGCGTAACGTGTCTCAGGGACGTTGTCGGTTATTTCATTAGCTGAAGCTTGTGGTTGCTCCGAGTCAACATTTGCGGACCCGTCGCCGTCGTTGCAGCACATCTCATCTCTACGATCAAAGACACTTTCTACAAGCATTTTTAATTGGTCGAGAGCAGTGGCGGGATCTTCAGATGATGAAAATCTAACGAGATCGGGCAACAACGGTTCAGACTGCGCTGAACCGGTCGTTTCTGACGCTTGCTTCGTTGACTGTGCTTCCGACGGCAAACTGTCACCAGTCGTTTTGGGCGGTTTAACGTAGGGTTCTCTCCGTTGAGCTAGTATCTTCTTTCCAGCCGCCGTATCCTTACCACCGCCGGATCTCCGTCCATCGCAGCAGCTCAGAATCGCTGCCGAGACTTCGTCACCCAGAATTAGTTGCGGTACGTGTTGGCCACTCAGAATATATCGTAACGACTGGCTCAACTCGCTCCGCTCGAGGGACAGCAAGTGTAATTCCGTACAAAAAAAATATTCCTTTTCTCTCACCTCGACAGATCTCCACCCCGCTGGTGGTGATTCCATTCTCGCGGTCGTTGTTGTGGTGGCAGTGGAAGCGCCAGCCTTGCACCTTCCGCCATTGTGGCAACGCCTCTTGTGTTGACCCTTGAGTGAATAACTGTCATGCGCTTCTGTCACGAAACAATCCGCCTTGCCCCTCAACACACAGTCCAGGCAAACGAATATACATTTTTCACGATGATGTTGTCGCAAGTGTTTCTCCAGTTTGAAAAAATCCATCTTCTCTTTGCCATCTAGGCAAACGGGGCAAGTGCTCTTCCGCTTTTCATTGGTGATGTCGAAGGACGCAAACACCGCCACGGCAGGCGACATGTACACCATGTGTCGGGTAAAACCGTGGCGAGACAATAATTTTAGCCAAAACAAGCGGCTGGTCACGTCGCCACAACCGCTGCCCCCTTCATCGATGAGAGTGATCTTTTCATCCGCCGCAGACAACTTGTTCAGTAGATCGATGTATTCCTCGGTCTGTATCCACGAAAACTGGTTGGAGTCTACGGAGTAAACCAACACTCGCGTGTCCATCGCTGGATATAGGGGAGAACCGATGTTTCACTCCATTTTATACGATTCCCTGACCGAGTTGGTGTGGGATCGAAGGTCGGTGTGACTCACCGAACGGTTTAATTAGGTCGGGATCAAGGCACGGATGATATCACTACCTATCACATTGGTCTTTCGGTTGTGATCCAACGTCTGCCAACAAATCGGTGAACTGTTGGGTTTCACTTCAGTGACTGCTCGAGTGCCGAGTAAATCCGTCTTCATCACCACACGAACAGCAAGTTTTTCCCAAATCTGTTTGGTAGCCAAAACTTGTCAAGTAAATGAGTGGAAGAGGTGCCACACCGTTTTATTGGACCGAGTGGGGGTCAAAGTACGACACGTGTCCATCATCAATCAACTTGATAACTTGGGGGATCCAAAGGTCCAGATGATGTCACGCGTTTGCTCATGAACCAATCACAGCGTACAAGTTGGAGACGCGCCAACCAATCGGTGAACCAGGTTTGAACACCAGCAGCTTTATAAGCCGAGCGATGCTAATAGACTACACACCGGCCAGTGCTTCAGTTTGGCCTACACAGTCGGTCGGTCAGTGCCATGGAACTGATCACGACTTGTTGGTTGCCTATCCCAGAGGTGTCGCGGACAACGGTGACGGTAACTCACGAACCACCTAGTGCCATGGCCCTGTCGCCGAATGGAAGGTTTTTGGTGATGCAATTTTACTCAAAACTAGAAGTGTGGGACATTTCTAGCTGGCCAACTCTGAAGTTGGAGCACCCTATGAAATACCAGAAAACGACCACTTTGGACATAGATCGCGAAGGATGTGTGGTGATTGAAACGGGTCCCATAACAACATTCTTATTGAACAGAAATGGCAAGTACGAAACCGTCGACGTCGTGCATGACGACGTTACTTATTCGACGACCAAATTCATATGCGGTAGTAGCGTGTTTTTTTGCCAGGACAAGACCAGTTCGTCCGGTGACTATTCCGGTCCTACTTGGAAACCACCTTGCCCCGATGGACGAGTGGTAGACTCATATCCCATCGACAACGTCCGAGTCTTGCTTCTATTTGAGTGCACCGTGCACGGAAACGTAATTGCCCTTTTAAACATAACCAAAGCCCAAACGACGAGACTTTGGACCCACGATCCAAACTTGACACATCCCCGATATTGGTTCCTCGCGGTGCTGGTAGAGATGAGTCCAAGTACATACAATGTCATCCCCACTGCCGAGCAGACGAGCCGTTACGAATTTCAACTTTATAATGGCGTTTTGCGTTTCCGGACACCCGGAGATTTTATATACAATCCCCGTCGACAAGACATTTTGGCGCACGTCGAAAGAAACAGTGAAGCCAAGACAAACAGAGAGGCATATATCGTCAAAGTCTTACGCATGGACATTGTAAAAATGCATCTCACATGCCACAGGATGGTGGAAAGATGGAAGAGACTGTACTGTAGTCGATGCTGAACTGTAGATAACTATACCGCCAGACATTTTTAATTTAGTGTGGTTGTGCCGAGTACTCATTCACAAATAAATCATACCCTATTATCATGTACGAGTCTCGTTTTCTACCCACAAACCCAGTTCAAGTTAACCGGCCAAGTATACCTTTAAGAAAAGGGGCGCACGAGTTAACTGCATTTTCGAGGTTAAGTGGAAAAGTATACTTGAATCGCAAGACTGGCCAAATGGCGCGCAATCACACGTGACCGTGCCTAAATAATCAGAGTCTTTGGTGTATACAACGTCGTTGTATTTAAAAAAAAAAATTATAGTACAACGCATGTCTTAATTGGCAACTCGTCCGTTGACTCCATAGACTCGTCTTTGCATGGTGCCTCTAAATGCTGGTCGTCAGATCCATCTTTGCCCGTAACTTTGCTTTCGCTGTCCCGCACTTTATCTTTCAACCTTTCCACTTCTTCGGACACTATACCAAGCTTATGCCGGCGTTTGGCCAGATTATATCGAAGCGTAGAAATCGGCACGTTGTACTTTTTCGCCGCTCCCCGTTTTGACATGCTCCCAGATTTCACCTTTCTAATAGCTTCGGTCAATGCACTCGATGTATATTTTCGGCGACGGATTGACCCACATTTTTGTTCGTTACCTTCCATCACTTTCAAGAAGTTTGAATAAGGTACAACCAATCATTTTGAAATATTTATATTTTATTCCACAAATTTAGCAGGGCGATGCCCAATATCAGTTCTGTCGCTTTCGCCAATAGGGGGGGGGGGGGGGGAGCAAGTTTCATTCCGACCAAAATTGATATTTTTTTTTATTGTGTTGACACTTGCTCTGTTATTACACGCACCTTTCAGTGAAA
>JAHWFP010139366.1:0-13898 GCA_023313725.1 Lithobius niger
TAGTGTTTTTAGCAATGGCGGGCGTGCAAGGCATCGCATGTAGCTTATACCTTTTTTCGTTGTCTCGATGCAGGTTACTCACTAAGTTTCCGGAGGGAGTACGGTGAATGGGAAGAGCTGCAGCTTGAAACGGACCACAAGTCTTTCATTTTAGACAACCTGTGGTGTGGCTCTCGCTATCAGCTGTACATGACTGCCTACAGCACTGTTGGGCCGGGCAAGCCCAGTGATATTATCACAGTCAAAACCAAGGGCTCAGGTAAGAACATAGAGAAGAAACAGGACTTCTTGGTTTCCTAAAGCTAATAAAACAAATTAGATATGAATATGAAAACTTTTAGCCTGATACTACACTCTGCTGACATTTTGCACTGACGGTATTCATCAATGTGTGTCAGGTCAGCCTCCAAGTGCTGTGTACTACTTCTACTATAAATTTCAGACACAGTATGTCCACTACCAATACACATACTGTGTATTTCTAGTACACAATTTGTATTGAGGTTGAGATGGTATGCAGTGATTTGTGCTGTCAAGTTTTCTGAGTGTAGTTGAAATACAGGACTTTTTTTCTTTTTCTTGCAGAGGTTCCCCATAAAAGAATTTCAGTGAGAGTTCATTTTTTTAAAGTGCTTTGAAAGAAAATTTTGTGTGTGACGAAGTTACAAAGTGTTCTTATTTTTAAATGGCAATGAAGATCGGCACAGATTTACGTTCTTGACTTCAAGCGATTAATGTATAATGGCTGTCTATATAAGGTACTCTACCACAGTATGTACGAAGTACAATAGGCCACATGAACCACAACGAATAATTGCGGATTTATAAATACTGCTTTGTTGTGATAGCAACTGCACGAGGAAGGGCCCACAAAAATTATGTTGTAACAAAAATTCACTAAAGACGTTGGCTATGTTAAAAGTTAGTTGATGGAGGAAAGGTTAGGGGGCAAAGGTTAGGGTTATGGTTGCCTTACCACTAGGCTTGATCTGCCAGAGGTCAGCCCTTTTAACGTCGCAGCAAATGGTACAGGGATGAACATGAGGTTCTTAACACTAAAACAACAAATGCAAAAACTGCAAGATGGAAAAAAAACCTAATTCACTAATCTACACGAGTGAATTCATGTAAAGAGACCAATAGTTACAGCAATAAATGTAAAATCCATTTCAACAGCTTAAAAGACTGATGTCTATCAAGCCTACAAAATACAACGAAACATCAAACAAACCAAAGTGTTGTATTGTATGTATGAAGGCATGACAAATTCAATAAACTGGCATAATGGCACAACTGGTTAAGAGACTATCGGTACCTTGCAGTGGAACTTGCCCATTCCAAACTATTAAGACCGGTAATACAATTTTCTTCAAATTACACTTTGTGGTCATCGTGGCTGAGCGGTGAGAGAGCTCAGCCTTGGTGCTGAAGGTTTTCGGATCTGGTCGAACCCCTGGAAAGGGACCTTGGCAAAGTCCCTGCCAGGACTGCCGACCAGGATAGCGTGAGAGGCTACCATGCTCCTTCAGCGGCTATGGGATGTATTCTGGCTAATTCTGGACAATTGTTTGGCCCCGACGATGATCGGAGGTTTCCCGGATCGAATCCCCAGGCTGCACCTCCCTTTACCAGATTTCTTCTTCACTAAAAAATCTGGTAATGTTTAAAATTGAGCTGGTTCAGCCATACAAGCATTGATTGCTTCGGCTGACATATGGCTCGTCAAAATTAATTTTAAAAAAAGTAGGTTACGTTCAAAAGTAGCCAATTCTGAAAGAGTGACTATGTCGTCCATAGGGTGAAATGACACGATCTGCAAAGAAAATTTTGCTGCAATTCAACACTTTGTGGGATTAGAATAATGTTTTCTAAATCTCTGAGCTCCGGCACCATCTAGATTTGAATGACACTGCCAAAAATGTAGAACTGAAAGCTGTGTGGCTGCAGCATACAGGCCTACGATTACAGTTCAAAACTTTACATCAATGTATCGCTAGTAGGTCACAAGCAGGTACAAGGTTTTTTCAACTATCATACATCAAGAAAGTGAATGAGCAAGAAGTTACATAATTGATGACAGGTAGTGTTCATCAGGTCATTAGTTTTATCTTACAACAGGACAAGTGTTACTTTGGATCACTTTCATCGTCATTTTATGGTAAATCGCAAGTCAGCATTTTCAATTTGTTGCGAACCATAACTGTACTATCAAGAGGAACTCCATGGTGTAGCTTGGCCCACTGACAATACCCCAAAAACTCACTAGGCATATAAGTTACCAAAAGATTTAATTTTCACCATGTTTGGTTCGTGCCTTGGTCACTCAGACATGAGACAACATTGATGAAAATGATGCTATACATACACTAAGCTAAAAGATGCATTTCGATATGTACAATACTTAAAAATAAAACGGGGGGGGGGGATGAGAACATAAACGTCAGAGTGGGGAGACTCACCAACTCAGTGGCTCTCAGTAGCTACTCATATTGTAAGTGACATCAGTTGTTTACCCTTTATTTACTGGTAAATTGGAATTAATTAAGTTGTTTCCACTCTTGGACATTGTCTGGAAATGTTTGATAGTGTTCATACATCTATCAGAATTGTCTGAAATGGTGTAGGCTTTGAGGTTCAGGCGAATTTGTTCGATTGGCTCTTTATGTATGACATCAGTCCTACTAACTAGAACATACGTCTGACAGATGTGTGAACATTATCATAAATTTCCCGACAATATCCTAGTAGAAAAAAGCTTATGACAATTTCCAAGTTTAAAAAGTGTAAACAATTGACATCACTTACAATATGGTGGCCCTATGAGAGCCATTGAGTTGGTGGGTCTCCTGCTCTGAATTTTATGTTTTCATCCCCTCGTTTTATTGTAAGTATTGTACATAACGAAATGCATCTTTTAGTTTAGTATATGTTTAGCATCATTTTCATCAATGTTGTATCTTGTCTTGGTGACCAATGCACGATGAATTAAATGCGCTGAAAATTAAATCCTATTGGTAACCTATATGCCTAGTGAGCTTTTGGGCATTGTCCAGTGGACTACACTCCACCACTGACCTTCAATACAGCTCACTATTTTATTCCTCCATAACTGTTTATGACCTCAGAACCCGTTATGTGCCAGGGATGTACACCCATGAAAACATTAAGCCTCATTCCCCCCCCCCATGAAAACACAGAAAAACACCCACGTGACGAAATATGATATACAGCAGGGTTATCTGGATCGAGTGGTAAGGGCTTTACTCTCCAGCCAAGAGTATGTATGCTGGAATCACGTAGGCAACCAAACTAAGCACAGAACTTAAAACAAAACAAGCGGCTACAGCGACTAGGTAGTCGCATCTAGTCTTTGTACAGTTCTGCCACTACCAATAATGAGGCACACTTCTCTATCACGCATTGCAACGGCTATCTCTGTTATATAATCTAATAGTAGTAACCATCAGAATTGCCCGTTAAAAATGTGTTAGCTTTTAAGCTTATTTTACATTTTAGGCATAATTGTCAGCGTTTAGGCCTCATTGACAACTTTAATTTCGTAAGTAGCAACTAACGGAGATTTGGATTGTATACAGCAAGCCTATTCATTTTTACAACACGGTATGTTTCCGGGCACACAGTTACAGTGTTACAACGTAATGCACAACGTAGCCTATATAGATCAGTGGTACTATATAAGGGACAGGAGAAACGCTGTTGAGAAAGCCAGCAGCGTCTCGTAGCAACTTGATGTTGCCATGTAACGTGATTTATACCTAATTTTCATTTTTAGGCCTAATTTTTTTGACGGCAGTTTTAATTTCGTAAGTAGCAGATAGGCCTAATGGAGAATTTGCTTCGACCGTAAGCCTATTCATTCATGCAACAATGCGACAAGACTCTTTTAAACGAAGCTAAAATGTTTTTGTTTTTATGGCTGCATTAACACAAATCCTTAGGATTTCAATTCGACAATGATATGTTATTATTTAATTTCGTTACGTCGAAGAAGTCTATTAGCTGAAAGGAGGTAACAATGTTTTAATTTGCCATGTTATTTAACTAACTTTTGACACTGAATCTGACGTTGTAAACAGTGGTCATCTCTATGTGGTACCGTTGCGAAGTTGAAAAAAGCGACAGACGGACGGACGGACAAAGTCGTTGCAATAGTCTTCTCAGCCGGAACGGCTATACAGAAGACTAAAAAAAATATGATATACAGCAGGGTTATCTGGATCGAGTGGTAAGGGCTTTAGTCTCCAGCCAAGAGTATGTATGCTGGAATCACGTTGGCAACCGAAGTAGGCATAGAACTTAACAAAAAACGACCGTCTAGGGTGCATCCTGGCACTAAATAAACAGTTTAGCGAAGCGCGAAGGAGATTTAAACTGTAGTGGATTGTGCTCGTTCAATCTTTAGTTGAAAAAGGTTAAGGGTGCGTTTACGAAACGGCTCGCCTTTGCATTCTCGCAGCTAAAAGCTAGAAATCATCTGAAATTCCAACATGGCGGTGGTTTTAGCCATGTCGACTCACAATGAAAACACTGAATAATCCGAGTTCGGAAGCGGCTGTGAAAATTTCGTCAGAAGGAATTATTTATTTTATTGTCACGGATTATAAGACTTAAAATATTTACTCAAACGACGTCGGATTTAGCTAATTTAAATAGCTTTGTTACCATGGCACCGACAATTTTGCCATTGTGATTAAATTCTAGCTGCGAGAATGCAAAGGCGAGTCGTTGCGTAAACCCGGCCTAACAGTGATGTTTTTCCTGAAAATATACAAATAAAACGTTGAACTATTTATATACTCCTTCAATGAGAAGTATCGAGAGAGTATGTTTAGTAAAGTATCCAAAGTATTATAAAATCATTGCTGAAAATTAAACATGGGTTTAATATGGATTTGTGCAAATAATTATGACTATTTAAAGTGGATAGAAAATTGTGAATGACATGCTGGGAAATGACATGCACTCACTTGTGGTTGAATATTTTGGATGGAAAGTCAGCGTTATTAATCATCTTGTGGTGGCAAAGTTCTGTTATAAAAAAGCAAGTCTTTAGAATGTTCTGTAAGCAACTTCAGTGATATTTTGAGAACACATTAGAATGTAAACATTGAATGGTTGATGTATGTTTTTGTAATTGTTCAATATCTGATAATAAGAGAAGAAACTGCTTAACTTATACTCTAATCAACTGACCAGAGAATACATTGCTATTACTGCGTCATAGGAAAGTTTCTATATATTCAATGTCAATCTGCTACAATCAAAATCATAAAATACCATAGGTTCAACAAATCCTCACTGTAATGAAAAAAAAAATAGTTTGGGGAGGCAAAAAGTTATTAGCTCATGATAATTTCTGCTTTTGCATGGTTTTCTTTGTTACTCAACCTTAAATGTCTACTGCTTGTGATCAATGTAGAGTTAGTCATTATCACATACTGTATTAGTAGAATTGTTATATTTCTGTTGTACTTTTTCTATTGTTATCATCCGTGACTTGTTGGGATCTTGCTGGGCATTGTTGTCGTCACGGAAACTGTTGTCATGTTGAGTCAACTGCATTAGCTCTGGTGAAATGTAGTTCATCATTTGTCAGTTTGTTGTTTCCTATAAACGGATTGTATAGAAGTTCAAACATGTGTTTGAATAATAGTTTAAAAAAAACTATTAACGTCCTGAGGGGTTTACACAACATTGCATAGTATAAAAGTTGTGAGCAGCTAAATAGACCCAACTCACATTTTCTGCTGATAACAGTTCGCTTCACTGACACAGGGACGGGGGCAATTCATGCAACAGAAGTTCGATGATCTTCATTGGCCTTTGGGCGATGAATTTCTACGCGGCATTGACACACCTAACAACTGATAAACATGATCAATATTCCTCCATCGTCGATGTTGAGTGTGGGTTACAAACAACCCCATTCCGAGGGAACAATATCAAATTTTTGTAGCAGAAAAATTACTCGAGAGAAGAATTGGGAGCAGGGGGGGAGGGGATTCCTGTGCAATGGTATTTGAAGAAAATAACATGTAGTACCCTAAAATTCTTGTGGGATTATTCTTAGTAATGGGGTTCGTACTGCAGTTCACGTTGATAGTCTGCAACCTCGTTCTTACGACATGATGCATCGCTGTTTGGGCATGCTTCTCGTGGATAAATAAGCAAGCAGTTATATCAGGTTTAATGCTGGGTCCAAAATTAACTGGAAAACCAAGTTATTTTTGTAGAGTCTATGGTGAAACCAAAACTAAGAATAAGTCTCACTCGAGAGTTCTGGCCATACTAGTAATTAGACCATTAGAACAATGGAACCTTGAGTTACAAAACCCTAGCAGTAGTCCTAGCTTGCAAATGGAAAAATACATAATAACTGTTGTCAACATTACTGAAGGTGATATTTCCTAATCCCCTTAGAGATTAAGTTTAATGTATTTGAACAATTTATTAAATGTAATAAAAGACAATAAAATTCACAAATAAAAATGAAGTGAGTTACTTGATGCTTCTTGTTATGTCCGGTTCATTCTCAAGAGTTTTAAAATGCTAAAATTCTTCACTGGTATGTAAAAGTTAAGCTATTAATTAAATGTAGAAATACTACATTTTCTTTCCTGAAAATAAAGTGCATTTTGTTTAAGCTTACTGTGACTGATTACAAGCAATTATGTAAAAAAAAAAAAACAACAAAAAATCGTAAAAGTCAGTGCATAGCAGCTCACACCTAATGGAATATTTTTCTCGAACTAAAATTCGTTGGGAATGGGATATTATCATTTCTATTCAAAATAGATAAAGTGTGGCTTGCAGTGAAATACACGATGTAGTTGAAATTGTACCGAAATATCACACAAAGGTGTAACATGCATTGAGATTACTTCAGGATTCATTTCACTAATTTTGTCTTTTACTGATATTTATTCATTTTAGAAGTAGCACTTTGTCCCTTAAAAACAGTTTTAATCATCTTGTTTTTTGTTATCGCGCAGCTTTTCTTCTTCGTAAAAGAGGGTTTAATTAGAAACTGGATTTTTTTTTCATTGCCGAGAAAACCAATTTTCTACCTCCAAAACACGTTTTATTTTTATACCCAAAACTTAATGAAAAGCAAAATGTTATTGGTTGCGACAATTGTTATTGGTTGCATGTTCAAACCATCGTTTACGAAAAAAAAAATGGAAAAAAAATAATCCTCGGGCAGAACTAAACAAAAAGCATTTAGCAATACGTCGCGAACCGAAGATTAGATTTTTGCTTTGATGTGTCCTCCTGTTGTCATTATTCTTTCCTTTTCTTTCTGCTGATCGAAGAATCGCTGCAATGCATTTTTAATTCGTAACGCAGTTATATTGTGGTTCAGTCATAATTGATCCGCAACATGATGCCGGAGTCTATAATGCCACCCGGTGTCCTATCCCTCGTTCTGAGCTATCGAACGAGTACCCGCCATGATTACGTTCATGGAGAGCCTACGTCACAAATTATGCCATATAGGTTTTTAGCCAGTAAATACGCGTGTAAGACATCAACCATGCCGCTATTGGTGTAGTCAGACTGCAACTAGCATGCATCAGCATTGACACTACCGTCAAATGATGGAGTTATTTCTTCAAACATACGAATTGGATAGAAGCTGGGGTTCTTGCCACCCAGCACCGGACCAGTTATATCACAGGTTGGTGGCCAGTGCCTTTTAATGTTTTGTTGTTAATAATAATGGCGAGGTTGAATGAACTAACCTGCAATGCGCAAACCACAGGTTCTATCCCAGGCAATCTTGTCACAAGATATGAAATATGAAGGAAGAGTTATAACACGACTGCTACCGCTTTTTTAGGACGTGTAGGCATTAACAGTTCCTGGTTATATTTAATGAAATAAAAATTATTTGAAATTATATTACTGGGCAATTGTCACGTGAATCCTATGTTGTTGTTGTGCCAAAACCATGATTCTATGTATTCTTTATGCCTGATAACTGTTCCTGGGGTACCCTTTTAAAAACTGTACTGGTCCATATATGTTTTTTTTTACAGTGCACCACAGTGAACTTTAGAATAAAACTAAATTCCCTTATAGAGAGGTGTGACTAACACTGTCCTGAACATTGAATCAGCTTTGATCTCTTTTTCACTTGTATTTGAATCAACGTTTTGAAGGCTACTCACTCACCCCTGTTCTTACTGTGTGATATGCCTTGTGAAAAATTTGTGAAAAAAACGACTGGGGACACATTTAGACTTAAGGTTTGTCTTTGCAATGGTCGATTTGTTTCTTCATGGCCCATTGTAAGACGAACCACTGCAAAAGCATCTGGCAAATGTCACTTTGGAAAACTATTTGTATCGTTAATTAGTTTTATCTCGTTCACTCATGCAATTTTCATTAGACGTGATGTAAAAATTTCGAATATGGATACTGAAATTATAGGAGCTGAATAAGGTCGATCGTGATTACGAATACAATTTGGGCTCTAATGTGTGTATTATAATTTATTACTCTAATTAAAGGCATTTAGACACAAGATAGAATGGTGGTTCTTGTGGCTAACTGCCTTTAATCAGAGTAATAAATTATAATGCCACGTTTACCAGTTTAACTGCACTAAAATTGTCAAGGCTTTTTCTTTGGTTAGGAAGGGTCCCAATGCATTTAAATTCTGGTTGTGTTATTTTAGGAAAAATAATCATTAGGTATTCAATCTTTGTCGCATTGTTATGTTTTCTACAAGATCTCTTCCCAAAGAACAGTTTTATAATGAATTTGTTTTTATTTCTTTTCCTAGTTCCCTCGGCACCCTCCAAAGATGATGTCATCTTGGAAAACGTGACGTCGGTGATGGTGCTTTTGGAGGGTTGGGATGGTGATGGATGCACCATCCTGTATTTTGTGGTGGAGTATAAACCCAAAACTCAAGCTGATTGGGTGCTTGTCTCCAACCACGTGAAACCGCAGCAAGAACGTTTTTTAATCGGTGATTTAATGCCAAACACTTTATACGGACTTAAAATAACTGCTCACAACAACGCCGGTTCTACAACCGCTGAATATGAATGCTCAACAAGGAGTACTATAATGGAAGGTAAATATGTTCGTTAATATTCAGTGGCCTGGTAAGGTCAGATTCACTTGGTAGGCAGCAGCACTTAATTCCATTTCGTACTGGCCTGACAAACGAGTAAGCAATGAGAGTACATGCAGTACAAAGAGTTAAGAATTGGGATTTTTATGTTAATAAATCATCATATTGCTATTGCTCGATCACGGGATTCACCCATCCTTTTAATTTGTTGTCGATGTATTGGATAAAAACTTCTACCGCTGGCAGGACTAGGGTTGATATCAGTGTTCTTATACCTATAGTATCCTAAGCGATTTGCTGACTAAGCCATCATATACGTCAATCATTTCAGCTCCCCCCCCCCCCCCCCCCCGTATTTCCTTGTTAAAAAGAGGAGCAGCAACTAAGACATTACAATGTGGACGAGGCTGAGTGTATTGGCAAAGATTTACAGCAACGTGGAATTTGAAACTAGCATGAGACCAACCTACCGTCGTGAAAACGATGTGCGTGTCAACACGATCTCAACCGCTGTTAATGTAGCAAGGCTATACTATGGCTTCTTGGGTTGGAATTTTTGACTGTTTTGAATAATTTAAGTAGGTCTCTTGTGTGTGATGGGCAGCAGGAATGAGATGGTTGTTCACAAGTAGAGCTATGAGGTTAACGCAAAATGTTCCTAAAGCAATTCTCGGTTTACTATTAAGAATGTGAAAAAGGATTTTAGTTTCTTTAACGTCATGTTGATGGCTGGTTCTTAGAATGTGCTGTGCCAATGAATTTTCCATTTTTTGTTTGTTATGTAAATTTAGATACTGGAGATCTGTCTGGCACTCGCCTTGGTTTGACTACACTGAGTTCCCCATTGCTGTAAATTGTTGACAATACATTCGGCCTCGCTCAAATTCTAATGGCTTAGTTGCTTCTCCGTCGTCATCCCTTAATAAGTCCTTTTCAATAGTTTTAATAGTATAATGATGTAGATACCTTTTGCTTTTATTTTATTTGCTTGGTAACAGCTCCCGTCTGAGAGTCAAAACGTCGCACTGGTTTGCTTTCAGTTTGCACTTTTTTTGGCTTTTTAATTTCGTTATGAATGAAAGTGCTCATCCTTCTTTTAATTAATGCATATTTGTAGGATGAAATTCACAAAGTTGAGCACTATAAGCTGTCATATGCTGGCTACTGTGCCATTATTCTGTTCAACATTCTTTGTTCTTAAGGAACTTTGCATTGCATCTGGAAGGACCAAACTCCAGGTTGATAAACTGTCATTGTCAGAAAGCATATTGATTAAATGCTTTTAACTGAGTTGGTTTTCAACCCTGTATTTTTGCATGAAAGGTCTCTTGCATATTACAAACTTGTCGTTACAACTAGGTTTTATGGATATCCAGTTGAACATGACTGAAGCCTGTAATTTCTTGTTTTAATTGTACTGTATTGTTACAAACTTGGCACTGTAGGTTTTAGGATATGCAGCAGAATATTAGGATATTTAGGATATGCTAAGCACAAATGTTTCTCTTTCGAATTACATTGTCTTCTTTGCCTTAATGCCATAAAACTGTGTGATGAAACATAATAAAAAAGATAACAACGTACTAAGCAATATATGAGGGGATCCTAAACCAGGAATAATTGTTGAATCATAAAAATGTTGGCCTGACCAGACCTTCCTTCGAGTTCGTTCGGTAAAAAAAACGCCTCACTTTTCTAGGCACATTTACAAGCGCTTCATCGGAAGTATTAACAACTGAAATAAATATTAAAGCAGTCTAAGTATGCCTAAAACAATTTTCATTAAAAACAAAACCAGAATAAAAGGACATTTATAATTTGCAGTTGTTTGGCAAGTTGAACACAGACATAAGAAGTAAATGCTGTAACATTTTTACAGTAGAGATTTTCAATACCCAACCCACCGCCATAAAATTATTGTGACACAAAAGCGAAATTGTTATGATTGTTGTGGGTTGCGCGTTTGTTGTTAGTGATAGACTACTGTGTAGCAATCATAAGTCCAGTGGTGCCTATCCCCCCCCCCCCGGTCCAGTAAGGAATTACCCCAATATTAAATGCTGCCCCCCCCCCCCCAGTTTAAAAATTGGTACTCCCATATTTTCGACTTGGACTAGTGGTTGGGTTGTCACACCCCTCCCCCCCCGCTCAACGTAAAGCACATTTTTGTTTTGGGCCATGTTATTTTCATACAATTTAGTTCTATCCCGTCATAAGGGACCAGTCAATGGCCTGGGAGGGGGGAAGGAAATGTGACAACCAAATTTTCGATGACCCTCCCTTCGTGACCCTGAAAAAATCTTGACCGCTCTCACTCAAGATCCAAAAATAATGTGACCCCTCTTCCCCAAACAAAAATGCGCTTTACGTATACCCATTGAGACTGTCTGCAGATGATTTCTGTAGCCAAGATTAGTGCTGTAGCCAAAATAAGTAAATAGCTCTCCACACCGACAGTTACCATAAGATGTAAGGAAACGTGTTTCATTTTTAACGAAAAGACATGTTGGATTAAAAATGTCTATAAAATGTTCCGTACACCCTTACACCCATCTTTTGTCAAGATTCATGCAATAAGTATGATGAACACACTGTTTATTTGTATGCCCACATCCGTAACATAGGACCAGAAAAACCGAAGAAGCCAAGAAACCAGGTGCCAAGGCTCTAAAAACTATACCTTCAGAAATGGTACTAACAGCTCCATAATCTTGTAACACTGGCATCATGGGGGGTCTAGGGGGGGGGGGGGGGGGTGCCACCCAGAAGCTGAGGCATTTCTAGAAATTTTGACTACTGAAAAGTGCCATTTTTTAGATCCAAAATTGCCTTTCTTCCAGTTGGTCAGTGTGCCCCTCCTTGACAGCACCTGGAAGTTTTATGACACCCCCCTCTCGAGAGGGTCCAAAAACTTCATGATCCTCCCCAATTTCCTCCACCAGGCGATAAATACTGACCGGTGCCTAACAGACTGGTGCAGCAACAGCATCTACTGTCCTGTTTCGTTTTCAATCAATATTCATCCGTGCATAAAATTATAAACTAAAACATTATTTTTTTCTGGATTTATGTGTTGTGTTGACTGTTGACGGGTCATATAGTGTTGTGGTGATTGGTGGTGTGTTATTGTTACATAATAAATATAACAATATTTTTCCACTCCCCCCAAAAAAAAATTCCAGTGAGGAGTTGCTCCCCACGGGGGCCCCCCCCCCCCATGGGGACCATTGCATAAGTCTTTTTTTGTTCATCGGATCTTATACTTTGATCAACCGTTTTTACAAATATCTCCTGATATTATTATTAAAAAGCTCTTTCTAGGAGAGACCAATAAAACAAAATGAGTTATTTTTTTCTGGACGGAATCTTGCATTTCGAATATTCGTTGGTGCTTTTCAATAACCAGTTTAATTTCCCAATAAAGTACTTAACACATATCTTAGATAGAAAGGTAAAGTCTTGCCTACTCCTATAATTATTGCATAGCGAGCGTGCAACAATCAATTTGTTGATGCCAAAAATGTACAGGCTTAGGTCACAATCTATGGTGGTGCGCAATTCTAGTGCATTTTATTAATTTTAAAAACATTACAGTAAAACATTAAAGTAAATATTGAATATATTTTCTTCGACTTGATTTGCCATTAGATGAAGAATATGTGCCGAGAGGAAACATCAGCAGAAACTGCAATTGTCTCTGCTTTGTTGCTCATTCGTACTTGTATTATCCCAACAATCAATATGTTTGCGAAAGCATTATATCATTAGTGTGCGATGCTGTTTGTTAGGCTTTGAATTTAGGGACTTAAAGTCAATTCCTCACAGCATGCTGTCTGAGTCAGATTGATGTATGAAAAGGGCACTATTCACGATCGTTTCTTATCGACAGTGTGAGAAATATTGTCCATGTACTTTTGTTTTTAGTTCAGAGTGTAAAAAAAGAAAGTAAGAAACCTGCAAAATAACATTAATTCAATACATCTTCCCTGGTCTTTAGTTCACCACCTTCGAATGCAATGATAGTTTTGTCGCTTTGAGAGTTGAAAGCTTTTCACTAAACTAAATAAATTTCATCCCCAATTGATGAAACAGTCATTGAAATGTTATTATTTGAATTTTGACCTTTGACAAAAGCAGTCATCGCAAAAGCTTACATAAGACACTACCATGCCTTATAATGAGAAAGAATTTTCAAACTCACCAAACTTTAAAAATTGTGTCTGGAATCCATGTAAGAAACATGCAAATCACTACAAGGACAAGGGAAAATCATGACTGTATTAAAAAAAAAAAACTGCCGAATCCTCCGTAACTGGAAGTTTTATTTAAATTTAACACACAACATTTATTTAGTTTTATGGTCCATGATTCAATCTCACTGCACTGGAATTTTTAACAAACACTACTGACGTAGTTTCATTTTCCAGTGTATATGAATGGTGTTTCTTGAAAAAAAAATCCGCTATTGTTACTAAAGCTAGAATCATGGGCTAAAACTATAAGTAAATGTCATGCATTGAACTTAAGTACAATCTTTCAATTACGGAAGATTAGCCGAAATTGTTTTTGAAAAATACCATACTATTTTTCTATGATTTTGTAGTGACGTATGTTTGTGACATGGAACATGCTACAATTTTTAAAGTATTCAGGAGAGTTTTAAATTCTTTTTTTTATTGAAGTTGTTTAGGCACAGTTCGACAGTTTTAATTAATATTTATAAAAACCTGTAAAACCTGTAAAACCTGTAATGTGGTTAGAGAACGAAATCCACTCTACTGTAAAAACTCTA
>JAHWFP010139370.1:0-11229 GCA_023313725.1 Lithobius niger
ATTTCTGAAATATTCAGTGGTGCTAAAACTTTCTGAGTTATGTTTCGTAGACAATCATTCTGTTTGCATTACAAAACGATTGCTGACTAAAATTTTTTGAACCATTTGAAGATTGGGTATCCTATAAGGATACTTTTAATTTAGAATTTGTAGGACCGAAATTTTGGAAGACCTACGTGGAGAATTAGAATTAGGAACACAAGTAGCTGACGAACCTATTTCTAGTTTCGTACAAACACGCTCGTATTACGCTCGCCTGGCACCTAATGAACTTGCCACTGAGGTAATCGAGCATATTACTGCACAAATGCTCCCTGAATTTCTACAGCATATTACAGGCATCGTACAAGAATTGGTAAGAAAAGGGACGGAGGTTAGAAATCCCTCCTGCAACAGAATGTACATGCCACCATCCAACCCTTCTCTGTCGGTAGAGAAAAATTTCAGCTAGGTACAACTGGCAGCAGCACTGCCTCCAACCGTGCAGTGCAGCCAACCCGCAAAGAACGAAATGTTGTTTACAGTCTCAAACTCAATTAACAGCCGGCCAAACACCCAACGCTCAAAACGTGCCTACATATGCTAACAGAGTATCATGGCAAGCCTAGATCCGAGGGGATATCTAGCTGGCAAATACTGACAACCTACTAGCAGACAAGCAAATGTAGCATAACGAATTGCAAATGTACAAAAAGTTGCAAGTACTAGTGAAAAAAAGGCAACAACCATAAAAGGAAAGAAAGTTTTCTGAGGATCAATACACGGCCTGTAAGAAATTAGGTCACAGACCATTTAAATGTCCAGAAAAGCCAAATAACGAGGCAGGTGGTCGTTGGCTTGGTTCAACTGAGTGTAGAACAGTAAATCCTCGGACTGACAAGCAAAAGTGGGTCCGTGGAATAGCACAGTTAAAAGTATTTTTGTCCCAAATTATAGATTTTACAACAGCATTGATGGAGAACTAAGCAAGGAACAGTGCCTTTAATACATGTTAGTGTCTGCAGAATCCTATTTAGCTTTAATTGACATAGGAGCCAGTTTCACAAGAATTTGCCGTGCCACAGTGTAAGCTTTGCAGACAAAGGGCAGAGAGTGGAGGGCAGATTGTTGCATAGCTTTCGTCCTTGTGGCCGGGAGAACACAAGACAATGGGTGCAAGTGTGGAACGATCCGATGGCCAGGGTATCACGCTACGCAGAAAACTTTGCTAGTCCATGAAACTGCTGCAGATGGTTTAATTTTCGGTCGAGATTTTTGCATCGGTCTATCGTAGTCCTCGATATTGCAAATGGTGGCTGGCATGCAACAAGCCATACCGTTTGCAAAGTATCGGCAGTCTCAAAATTTACAGGCTAAGCAAATTGAGCCTGAAATAGACGATGAGAGTAATGCAAAGAATCATGCTTTGTTAGATGAAAAAATCGAACAAGTGCATTACAGTCCTAAGTCGCACTACATCGCACATAATAATTTGCACAGGTGTATACGTGTGTAGCCATCGAAACGTGGCTTTAATCATCTCTATGAGCACAAAGTTGAGTGGAACCTGGGACGCAGACAATTCGTTTTACCACAGATCAGTAAACAAAGAGCAATCATTGAAGATCAAATGCCGGAATGGATTCCAGATGACGTGACCTTGGGAAACAATCCCCTAATCTCGCACCAAAAAAGGAAGGGAACTGAAAAATTCTGCCTTGATTACCACCTTATGATGCTAAAATAGTGAAAAACCGTCAACCGATACAAGTATTTTCAGTGCTTGGCAAAGCAATCTGGTTCACCATTCTGAAAACGAAATCAGTATTTTTGCAGATTGGCATGGAAGATGAGTGTAAAAAAATATACGTTCAGATGCCAAATCAGGGTGTCGCAGTTAAAAAAAATGGCGTGTTTGGCTATGCAATAGACCAGCATCTTTTACAAGGTTTATAGGTATGGCATTGGGCAATGCTTTGTACTTGTAGTGGCCATCACAATCTACCTTTATGTAGAGGGCATTGTATAATGCATCTTTCTTTTTATATTCTCGTGTAATTAGCTAAAATAGTTTGCCTGAATAAAATTGTCAAGACTGAAACTTTAAACTAGACCATTATCTATAGTTATTAATACTAGGCCTACTTAGTCAGAAATACAGTTCTGAGTCCGCACAATAGAACATCTTGCATTCAAAATAGCATCACATATTCCAACCCTTATAAAATTAAGTCAATAACACGTAAACCCTAACGTTAACTTGTACCACAGCATAGTAATCAACACTTAACTTTTGGTTACAGAGGTTAATAAGTTTTACAATATTAAACCCAGACGAACTAACAATTGTAAATTAATTAACTTTAACTCAGTCCCTTTTCGGTCTTAACTAATTCCAACTTAACCCTTTATGATCTAGTCAATTACTAGTTGCCTGTAACAATCGACTATAATTTCATAAACCTTCACTGTAAATAATTAATCACTGCATGAAGCCTGCAACAAAGGTTCAAACCCTAGAAGCCAAGATGTTAAGTGACAAAGTGAATTGGCATAGCGTAGCCTGTAAAAGACACCACATTGCTAAATGTTGGTTAGCTAGCTAGCTAGTTGGTTGGTTGGTTGCACGTCCGTAGTCTAGGTGGAGACCAAACTAAAGTCCGATCAGAATGAAATTTGCTACATCGCTTGAAACCAACAAAGTATTGTTGAGCTCGAATTTGCTTAAATCGACTAGTTATTATGGGAAAAAATACACTTTTTCGAAATTATTGATCCTAACACTCACCATTGTAAATTTGGAATCCTGAATAGTTAAGGAATTTCAACGGGCATACACCTTGCTGCTGGTGACCAAGAGAACTTTTTAAAGCATGAAAAATTAAAATGTTGTTGCATCCTGATAACTAACAATCTTTTTCGAAGTAATTCAACAAACAGTTTACCCTCGAAATTTAACCACAACAGAAGGGTAGGCAATCAAAAAAAAGGCTTCTATTAATGACACACAATTGCTTCATTTGAAAAGAATGCTCAGAGAATTCCCTTCAACATGGCGTTTAAAGGTACATTTAGACTGGCTAAAGGAATCTAAAAAATTATAGGCCTACCATAAACTCTTGTAGGGTGATGAAGCTGTTTACACGAAACGAAACTATGCAGCCGACAATGGGTTTATACCACAGTTAATATAATTATTAAAACGTCTTCGTGAAACTTCGAAATTGCCCATTAACATGGTATCCAAATATTTTACATCATGACACGTGATAAAAACAATTTCAAACACAGTTCTGCTATGTACACGATCAATACGCTGCGCCGATTTGTGGGCCCGAAACATGAGGGGCTCCAGTAACACTAAACCCATTATTCTTACGGACAGACGTATACATAAATTACCGAGAATGTGAAAACTAAACGTGATGGCATCGAAAAAGAAGACTTAAAAACAAAGAATGTAGGCTACTTTAATTTCTTTACATATTTAGAGCAACGGCACTTCAAATATTATCAGAGCCGCAGTTTGTACTCAAACTTGGTTCGTAGGCTCAACTTGAAACTTCAACACTGGTCAAAATGTGGTATCTATGCCAATTTTAGTATGGGGCATTTTTTCGATGACGCACCTTTCGGTCACGGTTAGCGGGATTTCACCTATGGAAATTTAGCATGGCGTTGAGTTAGCGTGACGTCACAGCCGTGGTATAACGTATATTTAACTGACCTAATTGCTTAAATAGCTTTTAAACTTAATGACCACATTACAATAAAATTAACACGCTGCTGAGATAATTACGTTGACAATTTCTTAAACTGGCTATCCGCCCCATTTTAGCTGACCTCATTGTTCATTGAACTTTAAAGTAAAGAGCTTAAGAAAGCCATGGCGTAGAAAACTAAAAGTTCCTAAAAGTACCTAAAAGTTCCCGACTCTGGTCCAGTCTATCCTAATTAACCAGGAAACTTCCAGACCAATGAAAAAACAGTACCTTGTCCTTTGCAGAGGTTATATCCACTCCTGCACCCACGAACTCCTGACTCGAACCAAGAATTCCTTGTGGGATTGGGGAATGGCGAGGCAGCTTTGGACATCTGCTGATGTGAAAGCATCACACTGACTCTACTCCATTCACCACTCCCAAAAAAGGTAAGTTGGAATACTTTTGCCTAAACATTATAATTAATTTTAGGCTCTACATGGATCTCTTTATCATCCTCATCGCCATATTATATTCAGTACTGCATTACTATAAGTTAATCCTAAGTTAAAATAAGGCTTACTAGCCTAGCTACAACAATTTAATGTTGACCCATACTTGGGATTTATGGTCTTATCAGTGAACCTGAAGCCAGGAGGTCCAGGCCTTTTATTCACTCATCATGTGACATAATAACTATGGTCATTTACATACAGGTGTACAAGAGAATATAATAAGAAAGACACAACATGCAACGTCCTCTACAAAAAGGTAGATTGTGAGGGGCACTACAGTGCAGCCACACTATGATTTATGTGGACGATGCTACATTTCCAAAACACACCGATAATATTTCTGGGATTTGGCTAGACTAGCGAAAGCTGGATTCATCATTACGTTAAGCAAGCAAATTTCAGCATTAAAGGAATATATTACTTACGGCAAGTAATTTGCATTAGGGGTTAGAACCACAAACTGAGACGGTTATAGGAATTAAACGTGATTTTCCAGAGCCACAGAATATAAAGGGCTTGCGTAGATTTCTCAGAATGATGAGCTATTATAGGGCTTTCACTAAAGATTTCCATCTCAAGGCAACACTTCTTTTCAAAATTCTGAAAGGTGAAGCAGCTTAGAAGTGGCAACAACCACATTCCTAAACAATAAAGTAGCGTTAAGTCAATCTCTCCGGCTGTGTTCTAGCTTTTCTTGATTTGGATGAGAAAGGAGAGACATTTTTTCGGACCCTTATATTCCCGGTTGTGGAGCCATGATTTCCCAACATGTGGAGGTAGTTCCTATCGCATTTCCATCAAGAGACTGTCGGAATGTGAGAAAAACACATAATTTTTTGGAATTATAAATGGTTGTGGAGTTATCTCTTCAAAGGAAAAAGTTAGCGGAGAGGAGACGTTACAACTTATAGCCCTTTGTCATGTAGCCACTGAATACCAGCAAAGTCTAAAGGGTCTGTGCATGTATACAGATACTAGGTGACAGTTGCCAGCCAATGCACAACACTGACTGGTGGCCACGCTTGGTTTAGGGGATCACCTGCCATATCGCAAATTCGCTCTACTTTCCCGGAGTACAGCAAATTTGCAGTAAGGAAGGGCAGACAAACACTCCTCGGTAACAACGAATTAGTATCTACAAGGTTGCACCGAGTCAAGGCCACACTGCATCAAGGTCACACCAGGTCAATGTCATGGGTGGGGAAATGCTTTATGTGTCTTAATGTACCTCCAAAAGCGAATTTGCGATATGCCAGGGACAGACAGACCATGATGAATTAGCAAGGTCACACCAGGTTAAGGCCACACCGGATCAAGGTCATGGGTGGGGAATGCTCTGTGATATCTTTACACATCTTAATGTTATCTCCAAGAGTGAATTTCTGATATAGCAGGGACAAACACACAGACAGACAGACACCCTTGAAAATCATGAATTAGCAAATGCAAAGCCGGACCGTGTCAAGGTCACACTGTGTCGAGATCAAGGGTATGGGAGTGATTTTTAATATCTTTGTCTTAATGTTACCTCCAAGAGCACACTTGTGCTATGGCAGGACCAAATAAACAAACAAACAGACAGACACCCCCGCTAATGATGAACTTTAAACTGCAAGGTCGTGCCGGGTCAAGCTGGTCACGCTGGGTCAAGGTCACACTGGGTTAAGAGGGGAACTCCTGCAAATGCTTTATGAGCTTTCTATTCTGAAAAGGACGAGGAGGGTTCAGGGGTGGTGTCAAAACCCGCTTACTTACAAATTGCTTTATGAGCTTTCTGAGCAAAGAATGTCCGTTTCGGTGAAGAGGAGTTTCGCTCGGTCGCCATACTTTGGTTGAATAAACTCATAATGGAAGTCGTACATAGCTAATTTCGAAAGTTTGGAAATGGAGAATTTCAATTAAGTAGGGAGATCGCAAATACGTCGGTTGATCTGTACGAGGTTTTCGTTCAGGATCTTGATGGAGCCGATTCAACGTTGGGACGTGTATTTCAACGTCATCTCGGGGTCAATTTTGTTTGTTTTTCATCTTGCAAAACAGAGTTATTTAATAGTTTTAAAAACAGTCCTTTTCGAATGGGGCGATTGACAGTTGCCTCAGCAGTGTTGAGCTCTATATACTCTCTCGTCCACGGCTTCTGATTGAAAGCGAGGACTATTCGAATACGGCAAAGAAACCGCTTGGTACTCCAACTAGTGACATCCACCTTACCCGGAAAGTTGTGTATGGCGGATATCAGGAGGTGAATGTCATACCCTCTATAGGCCGTGGAATACAACAAGAATGGTTCTCGTTCTCGAGCACCTAAGTTGCATTTTGAATGAGCAACTCTCCTGTACCTCCCAATAACATGGCAATGATCCCTAACCTTGTGCTGGCCTATTTTCTCGGGTCATTGTGGTTGAAATATTTTTTGCAATAATGACAGACGTTGACATGGTCGAAATCACTATGTGCAGCTGACGTGATACAGCAGTTTCACTTCTTTCAATAACCTGTTGTAGTCTAGGTTTTTCCACCACGTGATCGTAAAACACCTCAACTGCGTTTTCTTCCAAGCAATAGTTTTGTCTAATAATCCCAGTTCTGTCCCACACACGACATAACCGAAGCTGCACGGTGCATGCTATCGGATTTTAGCTATTGAAATCATGGAGGCACCAGTTTAGATGGGTTGAAGCAGACACTCAAAAGTCAACATAGATTATTTGGGGGAAGGCGTTTTGATGGTTGATATGATGGAAGTCGAGTAAGTTTTTTCCGGAATTCTTTAATTTGAGCAATTGCGCAGGGTTGATGTTACCACAATCTTTCCGGTGAACTGAAAGCATCCACTCCCTTCCAAACCTGGTGAAACAGTTCGGGCAATACAGTGTGGCGCACCTCAGTAATGTAAAAATGTGTCATTGTCTCTGATGGTGCAGTAGTGGGTGTTGATGGTAACCAAGTCATTTGTCATACTTACCAGTCAACAGTAAAAGATTGATAAGTTGTCCGTCAAAATGTTTGGAGATTGAAGCGGGTACAATCACTTTTGAGAGTTATGACCGATAACGTAATGGAAAGATTGTTCGCTTTTTAAAATTTATCAATTTGATCGAGCTTCGTCGGGTAGGTCAGAATGCTGGTGTCGAGCATATCTGCCAACTCTCGATATACTTCCGGGTTAACGTTTTCTTAGTAATAATATAACGAGAGCATAGTTTTTTATCGATAAATTTTCTCAACCAAGAGTTACATTCCGAAGCTGAAAAAATACCGAGCGCTTACGCGAGGTGTTTTTATCAGCTTGGGAATGTAACAAGTGGTTGAGAAAATTTATTGATACTTAAACTACGCTCGAGTTATATTTGAAACGAGAATATACCGTCTCCCGTAAACATCAACTTTAAAATAAAAATTCAACTTGCATATTCAACAGCCTAGTAGTATTGCAGTGGTTTCTCGCTTGAATTCACAATTCCTGTTTGAACGAAATGAAGAAAGCGTACAATTTGTTGCCACATGTACTCACTGGTTCGTTTAGTATCTGTAGGAATGATATTTTCTACTGTCCTCACCATGAATACTGTAGTTTTGCTTCCCCAACAATCTATCACAAACTTAACCGAAACCGAAAATAACTCGCGTGAAAGCGGACAACTGTCAGAGCACTTCAAGGAAAGTAAATACGTGTTTTATTTTTAATCAAAGTGTTGTTCATAAATTTAAAATAGAATATTCCGTAATACTAAGTTTTATGACAATTATTACTAATTTAATTTCCACATTTCCGATATTCGCATGTATTAACACTGGCGATAGCCAGTGTTAGTAAGGGTCGACCTAGGATCGCTGTGTTAAACTCTCAACTTTGAGAGCTTATAACTCCGTTAAAAGTAAACATCTTAAACCAAATTTGGAATCTAGCCTTGACTAGTCATAGCCTGTCTGCAGTTCAAAAACTGTGAAATTCGGTCGAGCCAAACCCGAGATACAGAGAGGAGCCAAATAGACAACTTCTTGTTCTGCTTCTTCTTGATGATGATGATGATGATGATGTTGTTCTGGGGATACTTTCGTCTGTCCTCTCTGCAGGGCAAACCATTTGTTCTATAACGCTGGTTCTTAGCTCATTTTACAGGTATTGCTCTGTAGATGTGCCCTTTCCATAAGGTATTTTCTAATTGGTCCAGTTGTTCAGGGGTTATGGAGCTCTAAACGACCAGATTGATTGTTTTACATTGTTTTAAACATTGTTATTATGCAACAATGCCAATTACCAAAAGCCAGCTGCAAGACGTAGACTGTAAATTAAAAAAATTGTTTTTATTATTTACACTGGTGATAGCCAGTGTTAGTAAGGGTCAGCCTAGGGTTTCTGTGTTAAACTATCAACTTTGACCGTCAACTGAACTGTTTTACAGTTTAGCTGCAATTCTAAAAGTAACACGAATTAATAAACAAAAACGGAACGTTAAATGTTTAGAGTAACGGTCTAAAAGTCAAACCTAGAAGGAACACGGACAAGCTTTGACAGTCAGGGTCTAGGTGTACAATTTTGTCAGTAGAGTCTGGTAAGCATTAGACCCTTACTACCCGGTGGTCAGCAATAAATATATTTTGGCAATAAACTGTAAATCCTCCTATAAAGGCCCATGTAATGATCCAGTTGTAGTATGGTATACGTTTCCTGCTTTGCGTTATGTTGAAAAATACTTTTCGATTTAGTAACAAGACAGCATATTCGCAGCAGGGAGCATTAATTTGGTTATCCTCTGCCACAAATCTACGAAATATAATAAAAAAATCTAAAGCAGCAAAAGATAAAATGCCGAATCGTCACAAGAAAATTGTGCTCTTAAATTTCCATGACAATATTGTAAGAACAAAGAAAACCTGCTACAACCGTTCACACACACGGTCTATCCAATAGAGTAGAACTAAGCTAACCACCGGGCAGTAAGGGTCTAATGCTTACCAGCCTCTACTAACAAAATTGTACACCTAGACCCTGACTGTCAAAGCTTGTCCGTGTTCCTTCTAGGTTTTGACTTTTAGACCCTTACTCTAAGCATTTAACGTTCCGTTTTTGTTTATTATATTATAATGGTTCTGGGGTTGCCTGGATCGCCAAGCTTCTCATAGCGGCGGTAGGCCTAACCAGAACGGCTTGCTTAACACACTTCGGCAAAAAGCTGATTTCTGTTACTATGGTAACCAAAGATTAAACGTCCATTGCCGAGACGTTAATTAATGTGTCACTTGACTATCAGGTATGTCGCATACGTTTAGAAATTGGTTTCGATCTACCAAATGCAGTTCTTTCATACTTTCTTTATGCGGCGTAAGCCAGGATACAAAACGAGTCGAACGGTGATTCAAGATGGAGGGATGAGGCTAATAATTTAATCTGATAAAATACCGTGTGGTCGTTTAATCAGTGTTAAGGAGGTGTGATTGGCTGGTGGCTACCGTTTATTGGCTTCCCATTGGTTAATTGTTGTTATAAAATTATGAAGGTATATTCTCAACCAAAAACTGTCAGTCAGACCGACTATAAAAAACATTTGTGGTCATTTAAATTTTCAACATTAACCACCAAACATGACTTTTTGGGAGAGGAATGTAAGATGAAGCGTGCAGCGTTTGGAACCTGGCCTTCCTGATGACGAATTTGCCCAGTCAAGATATCACTCAACTGCTTCCCCGCTTGACAAAAGCGTCGATGGAACCTTGAATCTTATTGAAGGCTTCGTCCAGCAGAGCGGGAATATCGTTTGGATTGTGTATTTCTGAGTAATGCGAACAGAAACCTGCTTCACTCACAGTCGTATTTCTTAACAAACTATCCCTAAGCAGATCTACTCTTTGCAGTTCACCATCTGGTCCTGGCAAACTAATAGCTAATAAAAAGGCAAGACAAATGGTGCTTTTGGCTGGTCTTTTTATTAATAATTTTAGGTGCTCGTCCCTCAATTTTATTGCAAATTATTAGCAGCACTTCTAAAGACGCACATTCCAACAGAAGGAACTGAAGCGGATTGCCAAGTCCTTCCGTCAGAAAAATATTGTACTGTAATTGGTAAAGCCCGTACATTGGCGACAGAGATGATTGATCCCTGAGAGATACAGGTAACTGGTCGGTGAAGCTCGCACATTCTTCCATATCAGCCAGGTATTGGGAATTAGATGACTGCAGCTGGCACTGCGAAGGAAAGGTCTCGTGGTAGTAATACAGGTAATACAGCAACCAAGTCTGAAATGAGAAAAGAAAATAAAGAAGAAAATGTTGAGGGAAAATAATTTGAGGAAAGGTTTTTTTTAATAATAGTGTTGAGATGAAATGCGAAAACCCACATTTCTGCTAATGTTGTATATCCAACTGTTGTACTTGAGAATTGTATCCCTTCCATTTAATGAAGTAAAGCATTTTCTCATCTTTTCCTTTCTTCTACATGGTTCTTGTTCTAGCCACTGCAAAAGTTATGCTTTTTCAAATTAAAATCACTATATAACCTGTAGTGGCGAATTTTCGACAAACAGTGGATAGATGTTGAGCTTCGTTAGTCTTTTTCAGGCCCTACTTGAAGGGAAATTGTTTTGTTTATTTAAATCAGCTCTTCCGTGCATTGCTGTCTAGGAATTAGACAAATTTGCTCACGACCACTTATCTTCAGCAGCGTGAGTGGGAGCAGAGCCTGTTATGGCTCTCCATTTACTTGTCAGGCATTCGCGTATTTTAGGGTGGATGAGATGGCCAATGGTTGGGAAGGCCGACGGCTGGATGTTCATAGTTAGATTATTACGATTTTGTAGGTGCTGGATGATGATGATGATGGATTCAAGAGACCTCAGGTATTATTCAAAACGACCAGTTTTTGAGTGAACGGAGATTTTCAACAAGGGGTTTCCTGACAAACCAGACTGACAGTTCATAAGTATCAAACAACCTATTTTAATTTTCAGCACAAATAGAACATTTGTGCGCCTTGTTCACAATCAAACGTACAAAGATAAATATATATATATATATATATATATATATATATATA
>JAHWFP010139370.1:22967-35626 GCA_023313725.1 Lithobius niger
CAGGGCTCCATTCGACCGAAATTTACTCGGCCATAGACAATGGAGAGGGAAGACAAATCATACACTCAAACGGCTCATGATTGAGTGATTTGTCTTCCCTCTCCATTGTCTATGGCCGCGCGAATTTCGGTCGAATGGAGCCCTGGTCACGGTTGTGATCTTAATAACGGGTCCAGTGAGTTATCTTTATGCCAGTTGAGGATGTGGCCATAGCGACTAAGGCGCTATGCAAGTGATCTGGGGGCGAACTGGGTAGCCGGTTCGAATCCGGGTCATGCCACTCCGACGAAACGTAAGTGCATAAAGGTGGCTTACTGAACTACGTTATTTCTAGTGTATGTTTTTCTCTGTTGGCTTTGTTTCCAATTTTCCTTAATGTTTCTTCTATTACTGTACTATTATTTTTACAGCTAAGGCCGCGAAAAATAAATTTGTCCGTTCTCAGGCCCTGCCTGGCGACTTTTTTTTAGCTAAATAAAAAATTTGACCCGCAAACCTTTACGGTTTGTGAGGTGAGTTTTCTTGCACATGCATTATCCAGTAAGCATCAAGTTGAGTTGAAGTTTGAAATGGTTTAAAAGAAATTTACTACAGTAAAACCTCGTTAAGTCAAACTCGCATAATTCAAACTATCGGTTAAGTCAAACAATTTTGTGCTATTTGGTTGGCCCAATAAAAAATTAACCTCATTATCTCAAACAAATATTGGTTAACTCAAACTCCAGATGGTAATTTTACTACTTGACACTATGCATTCTGTGTCGCTCAGAGCCGTATTTAGCCTTGTGTGGGCCCTAGGCACAAAAGTGCTGTTGGGCCCTCCCCCCCCTCCAGCCTCCTTCCCCGGCCCGTCCCCCCTCCCCCCAATCAGAATTTCATATAAGAAAAATTCGACAGATAAGCAATATTTATATCTAGAGAACATATACATTCCGTATACAGTTTTATACTTCAGTATCTTTTGGCTGCCTGCATTAGTGGTAGTATACTGGATTGTAAATTACAATAGGTTAGGAAAGTCGGTGAAGAACTACACAAATTCGGGAAAAATTTGTCTTCGTGACGTGAGCAACCTTCAATAATCAATTGTCGTGCCGATTCCGTCACTGAGCTCTAACTCTAAAGTATATTCGAATCAATTTATGTTAGTTGGGAATTGCAACTAACGCATGAAGCTGGCCATCTTACCGCCTCCTCACATTGTTTAGTTAATTTGAGCAGTTTTCATTGACTGTTTTAATGACGAGTTTTTCTGTGTGCATCTTATATATGTAGATACCTTTAAACTATTTCAGCCTTTAAATATGGAGGCAATTACAGTAGGCACCTTAGTCGATGCCAAGATAATACATTTATTATACGTGGTGGACCGTAAACTCTCCCTCCATGGTACAAAATAAAGAGAAATAATTTCTATTTCGTACATGACGTAATTTATAACCTCATAGTTTGGTTATCTAAAAACGAAACACTGGGGCAAACCCAAACGTCTATACTCAATTTCTAAAGGTTTATTCAAGATTAAACATGCAAACGGCTCGTTTGAAGTAGCTGCATACAAACGTTTTTACATTCTGAAGACTTAGTTAGGGGTATTCCATCAGTGAAAATAAAGCTGTGGTTTCAATATTCGCTCAAGAGAGCATGCTCAGGGAGGCGCAAAAGGCCCTCGCATGGCACCATGGGAAAAACTTATTCATACGTAGCATCAAGAATGAGATAGGTGGTTTGGGGCCCAAACCACCTATCTAGCTCTTGATAGCATTTATTTAACTTAGTTTAACTTTATTAATAACTTAACTCGCTCACTACGAGCATTACATGACATTGGCAATGAGAAAATTCAAATTAGTAACAAATGACAATAAAAGGATTTATTTTCATGAGGGTAATTTCATAGTGTAAGTGTATAAATACGATGAACATGCTTGAAAAAAGGTTAAGTACTGCAAGCGGAATAGCAAACATTGATAAAAAAAATTTCAATTTTGAAAGTTGCTACTAGTTTCTAACAGTACTGTTTCACACTGGATTTCCTGCACTGTGAAAATCACCCCAGCTTCGATGAAAACACAATTTACTTGGTTGTTTGTTGAGCACTGACTGGGGCCCAAACCAACCAGGCTACTAGTCCCAGAAAGCATAAGGGGATGCAGCACCGAACCGCAGTCGAACTTAAGCAATGTTTAAACGTTGGTAAGAACAAAGAACAGTCTAAAACCTGAATTGGTTGATATTTTATTTAATCCAAATGTTAGAAGTAAAAAAAAAAAATAAAACTTAAAAAGAAAAAAAAATTATGAACAAAAAAAATTCTTTTCATCGTGAATGGGCCCCTCGGATATTTCGGGCCCTAGGCACGTGCCTAGTCTGCCTATTGGTATACACGGCTCTGGACTGTCGCTTTTGTACCCGTAAAGGTATTTCTGCTGTTTATACTGAGGAATTAGTAGTACATTAGTAGTACATTTCACATATTAAACCAATTTGTACTAAGTAAACATTGGATGCATGTGTTTTCTTGTGTTTTAACGCTTTTCCGTTTAACTCAAAATACAATACCAGTCTTGCTGGAGTTCAAGTTCAAGAGGTTTTACTGTACTACATAAAACCTGCACAAAAAGGGAACTATTAAAGCTACTAGTTTACTTAGTTTCACCCAGTGGTGTTTAGGACTTGTGGAAAATGCTCGAAACCAAAACTTTTTTTGCAATATCAAATGATACTGTAGTCCATTCAGTAAATTTCGAAATGGCCATTTCATTGTACCTTTTCGAAACTTTCACAAAAAAAAAAAGCCTGGTTACCTGGTCATTTTTATACTGAAATGGCCCGAGAACCAAAAAATTTTCTTTTCAAGGTGTAATTTTGTTTCTTTAAAATAATACCCAGTTTTATTTTACATAGAAGTGAGACAAGTCAGAAAAATTGAGTAGTCTTTTTATGGATGTTTCCTACAGTTCGCCATCACTTTTAATTTCAATAGTACAACTAGTTAAATAAAAAATGAGATTACTTGTTCAGTTATAAAAAAAAATTAAAACGGGAATGATCCAGAATAACATCCACAAAAGACAAAGAGTTGGTGACCAACAGAACAATTCATTATTACTCTGGCTAACGAGTCGCAAAGAATAAAATATGCTTTAACAAATGTTCAGTCCTACATTACTTGGTGCTGGTGCAAATTTTTGGTGGATTAATATTTTGGGGGATAAACCACCACCTTCTTCATGCAAACAAATAAATATTCAACTTGAAGGACAAGATGCAGCATGTTTCAAATTTCCCACTACAGTTTCCACTTTCCTGCCACTGGTGGATGGCTCCCCCTTTCAGGCCTTCACTTTCTTGTGCAGGGCTTTGTAGTGTTTTCCAGTATCCACGTACTAGAAAACCTCCAAGGCCCTGCACAAGAAGCCAGACAGCGGAAAGCCCCCATCGCTAGTGACAGGAAAGAGGAAGCAGTAGTTGGAAATTTGAAATACTAGATGGTTCCGGTGGTCTAGTAGGACGCCATGTTGCAACACTGTCCCCTTTGCTGTCGCACTGGCGTTTAATGTTTCTGTTGGGGTACTATGACAGCTTTTTTTAATTAGGTTTTTGGGCATAGAGCATAAATAAACGATATTTAGCCAATAACTGCATGAACGTGTGGATTCACATTGTTTGAACAACACATTGTTTGAACAACTGCTGCCTAAAACTGACGTCAATGTCCCAATGACTGATGTAACCAAAACCTGCTATTATCCGATGGTCGATGGCAACATTGGAACATCTCTACGTTCCGTGCAGGTCCCATTACACTATCGTTCCGAAGGGCTGTATGGAAAGTTAATACAATAAAGGTTTCTTAGCAATAATATGAAATTCACCTGTCGTAAAATGGATTCAAACTGGAGACACTCACGTATCTTCAATTTTCGGCAATAAGCTGGGTGGTTTTCTAAACTCTGGCTACATATTTTTTGTTTACATTATCTGCTTTCAGCTTCGAATTCGAACTTGAAAATAGACGATGTAAACAAAAAAAAAAAGACGTAGCCTGATGAAGCAACATTTTCAAAGCTCAGTTGTCAGAAATTAGCAGGTAGGTGAATGGTTTCCAGTTTTGAAAGTGCAGTAAACCTGAGTTATCCGAACCCCAATTATCCGAACACCCTTATTATCCGAACTGCCTTTGGCCAAGAAAACCGGCAAACTCCGAGTAGGCATAAAGAAAGTATCAATACTTGCTGAACCCAGTCAATCTTGGAATACTAACAGCCACTGGTTGTTATTCTACAGTATTTTTTACTAACTCTGAAATCTATTTAATATTTTTATTACCGTGCAAATAAAGTTGTTATACAGCCTCAAATATTGCCGATGGTTGATAGTGCTCCCGCAATCTGTTGCGAGCCGCCATTGTTGGCTCCTAGCCGGCCATCCATAAAGAATGCTCTCACGCTAGTTCCAATGGAGGAGACATTGACATGTGGCATTCATTGATGCCAGTCATAATAAGACGTTCGCGTGACGTCTCATTATGACTGGCCTCAATGATTGCCACATGCCACAAATGAACCAATCGGAGCTCGCGAGTCGCAATACTACAGAACGCGACAACGGCTTTTGAAACGGAGCAATTAATTGGAGGAATAATGCAGTCACGTTGATGGCAGCATGCAAGGGGATTTCCCCGGGATTCCCAGATTGCAAACGTGACAAGATGGCGGCCGAACGATGTATGTTTAATGAGTTAGCCTCCGTTCACTTAAACCCAAGCGATATTTTCATCACACAGAAGCAATTTCACGTTTGTTTTGACGAAGTAATTAAGGTATAAATATAAATTATGATTAGGCCTACCGCGAGATTTACTGCCTGCATAGAATGATTTATACCAAATCAACGTTGATTGTTCATACGGGTTTTAGTTTTTATTTATTTTTTTTTTATTTTTAATTTACGGTACAGTACTATTTTAGTTTAATACTGTGTTTTACCATTATTAGCAAAATAGTTTAATCGCATTCAATTCCTTCACTGACTAGCAATCTTGAAATGTAAATAAAGGTAATTTACGTAAAAATAGAGATTTTGCCTGTAATTTTTCCCTTTCATGCAGTACGGCTGGTTTATTATTAACATTAATAGGATTATCCGAATTTTCGATTATCCGCACCACCCTCGGTCCCAATTAGTTCGGATAATGGAAGTTTTACTTGCGCGTTTTTGAAGTTTTGAATCCATTTTACACTAAAGGCTGTAAAGATGTAGTTGAAAATTCCATAGCGGTTTTTACTCTGAAAATCCATCTTACTTTTTAAAGTTTAGGACCAAAAACACGCACAATTTCAGAAAAAGGAGAATACCATACCAGTATTCCTTGCGAATTTTCGACAGACTGGGAACCATCAGGCACTACTACACTCTTGAAAACTTGTTCACATTCTCTTCATCTTTATCTTTTGAACTCTGTGTTCCAAAATGGCGTGGCCTACGGTACTTGTTAGGCTTACTGTCCCACTGATCTGTAAGAATACTTGAAAATTCTGCTCAGGAGAAAACGGCTTCCCGGGTTTGAGGGGCCCTGCGTGTTCACAAGGTGCGTCTTTCTCCCTAAATGCTGCTGGATTGCGAGTGACTCCAGTCCTCTCAGATGTCTGTCAAAAGGGGAACTTGATACTGGCAGGGTGGCTGTTCTCTCCCATCCTATCTTATGTTTTTTTGCCCTGTGATGGGTAGCAATGCTGTTTTCTTTCACTCCATTCCGTGCAAACAACAGTTTTCAAGAGTGTAGTAGTGCCTGATGAGGCCAGACGTTCCCAGTCTGTCGAAAATTCTCAAGGAATACTGGTATGGTATTCTCCTTTTTCTGAATTTGTTTGTGTTTTTGGTCCTAAACTTTAAAAAGATAATAGTATTGTTAGTTCAGATAAATTTCTTTAACCAGTGAAATCCCCCACCCCATTCCAAAAAACACAGGAGTCTTGAATTATCTTATAAAGTGCACGATTTTTTTATTGGTATGGTACAAGATTTCTTAAGTCACCAATTCACACAGGGACTATGCCTAGCTTTACACATGGTGTTAGCATAACTTTTCAAGCTGCCACAAAGTAAGGTAAACAAAAATAAAATTTATTTTTGACCAGCTGCACAATAAATATATGTAACACTCAAAAATTTGAAAAGAATGGCAAATATTAGTTTATAACCATTATACAAGTTGAAATATTTTACCCAGCAAAATAGAAACATTTCAATATAAACCAGCAGTAATCAATACACATGGCTAAATTTGGTATTTTACTGAATCTATGATCACAACAACAATGAAAGTTTGTCTTTCATACCTGGCACAACACTTCCATAAAGCCTCCCCGCGGTCCGACGAACGTCTTTTAGAAATACGGTTGCTACTCAATCCACACCGTAACGATAGATGTCATGGTTTAAGATGGGGGTTAAAACCTAGCAGTTCAGAAAGAATTCATTCCACTACAGAGAGTAAGAAACTATAAAAATAGTTAACCTCTTCTAAGTGGTCTGCGTAAGTCATCGCACTGGGTACGATCATGTGAGCGCCCAGTTTTCATGGCACACAAAAGTTGAAACTTGCATTTCTTGTCACAAGACGGGAAAGCACGGCTTGCACGATGGTAATATCTATCAACAAGAAAACCAGATGAGGTGAAATTAATCTAATCAGTGTGATATAGAGATACATCAACACCTTCTATAGACCTTCAAAAACCACGAATCCATTTCAGAGACTGCTGGACACAGTTTAGCTCGTAACGTAGTGCTGTTAAGGCCAGCGTTGTATGCAGGCGGCTGGCAACACGGCCTTAACAGCACTGCGGCACGAGCTGGACTGTGTCCAGCAGTTTTTTGATTGGATTCGTGGTTTTTGAAGGTGTTAAGAGATACGTAATAAACTCTTGGTTTCAATCCTGCATTCAACTTACAACCCATGTCAAAATTGCCTGTCATAAACTAATACAGCAAAAGTTCTTTATAAAGAAAGCCATGGTATCAAAAATTCTCTTTTGTAATAAAGGAATGAAAAAGTATTGACCGTGGCATGGTAGACTGAAATTAATTTCTTAATACAGTATATTTTGTTATTAACAGATTATACAAAGAATACAACTAAAGGTACAGCTACAACGTGTTCTAATGCGTCCTATAACTAAGAAAGCATTGAAGGTTTGTTGAGCTCCCAGCTGAAGCCATGTCGAAAAATACGAATACGCTCAGCTTTCATAGGGTATTAAATTTGTTTGATATAATATGTCAGAGTGGATTGAAAGAACTAAAACAATGCGTGTAAGTGAAAAAGTATGTGTGTGTGTATGTGTGACAGCATTCGCCACTGCTCAGGATACCTCACACATCTTCTCAGATGCGAATTGTACAGGGAAATTGCAAGAAGGCAACTGGAATGGAATCGCCGATCAACTTGCATGCAAGGGATGTAAAACGTACAAATCATAGAAGTTGTACGAGATTCAAAAGAATAGGCCTGTGAGACTGTATAGAAAATTCTTATGTAGTCAGATGTGCTTTGAATAAAAATTTGTCAAATCTATCAACATACAGTATAAAGATTTATGTTTCACTATCAAAAGAATATCTTATCTGCAAACTGGTTTTCTCATCACTGAGCCAGCATCCTTGGTTTATTACTCGACTTTTACACACTATTTGTATGTAATTCTATCTCATCACGTCAGGATAAAACTTAATTCCCATTTAAACCTAGGGCAGTGTTGGTGCTGCTAAAAATATCTCTTTCTGATAACGGGAACAGTCAGTTTTGATTACAGGACGCCCAAAAACTGTTTATAAAGGACACCTAAACACAATTAATACACTGCCTAGAATAAAGACGGGGAAGCCCAAGGCTCACAAGAAAAGGCCATGTCAGTCTGGCTCAGCGGTAGATCTTGGCCTTTGATTTCAAAGGTCCTGGGTTCGATTCCCCGCTCAGGCAGTCTGACATATAAGTCCAAAAGGCAACGTAAATAGGTTTGCATCTGTATTTAGCTGCCTAGAATAAAAGCGACTAACAGATCCGATTCGGAATTAATGAACAATGAGCTGTCCGACTTGGCTTCCTAAACTCACCAAATAAAGTTGTTCTTAAATACGTGGTAAATTTTACGATACTCAACTGATGCATCACACTCATCAATTTCAGAAGTCAGCTTTTCCATTGAATCCACCGACTAAGCATGGCACACTTGCTGTCGTTCTTCGCTAGGAATATTTATGTAAACGTAAACAACAAATGATGGCGCTTGTCACCACACACAGCATCCCCACTAAACTCAAAGAAGGCAAGATGTCACTTGACTATAAAATAAAGCGCACTTATCGGATGGTTTCAGCTTACAACTGCTTAGCAATAGCCTTGATAATGCAACTGTGATGGTGAGTGAGCGAATGTTCTTGAAACACTTCGTTCGTGACACTGGGCGCCATTTTCCTCATCGACGCATCCAGCACCCACAACAATTGATGTGCGACGTCATTTTCGATGGAACAGGTCGCAGAGCTGTTTACCGACTTTATAAAAGTGCTCAGTATGTGTGAAATAGTCCAGTGGTCTTCGGTACTAGGTGAATTCTGCTACGGACAAAGCAAACAAACAGAAACGAACCAGTTCATGGTTCCCCACATTCCATTAATAAATATGCCCTTCAACCTAATATTGGGAAGTTAAGAAATGTATAAACAGGTCGGTACAGCGTTATGCAAATTGACATAAGAGTCACCGCAGGAAATGAAAAATATTCACCTCGGGACGGAAATGTTTACCCAGGGCCGAGAACTAGAATTATTTTCTACACAGTGTTAGGCAAAGAGACAAGTCGGACAGCACAATAAAATGATTGCTTGTAAGCTGCATAACCCAATTCCTAAACTATGATGCAATTCATTCCAAAGATTTTTTTGCACTGGTCATGCCTTACCAATGTTTAAAAGCTTCCAATTTAAAACTAAGGTTCTAAAAAGAACATTAAACATAATCTAGATTCTTACTTGTAATATCGTTGGAATAACACGTCGTTAGTCTGCATAAGTTGAACCAAGTTGTTCCAATACTTTGGTTGTAACGAAGGAAGTTTGTACGCCTCCTGCACAATAAAAATGAAGGATACAAACGCCACTTAAAACCATTTGTCATTTTGGTTTGATAACTGAAAAATAGGTGTTAAAGCGATAAGAATAATTTGTTAATGGTACAATGAAGGGATGCCTTCCACATTTTTCGCTATACTGCTGCAACAAAGCATCCGAGCCCGTATTTTTCTGATTTGAAAACTGTTTTTGGTCTTCATTTTGGTTTTTAACCCTATAAGGAGTGAGTTACAAAAAATTGTCGTCGTCCATGGAAAGAGTTGGGTTTTTTTTCCCTTCACCCATGGAATGAGGCACTAATGAAATATTTGTTCTTGCGAAAACTATTGGACAAGATGATTTCAAACTTACTACTCGCACACCAACAGATATTCATTAATGAGCACAGAAAAATATCAGATAAATGGCTTTAATCGTTTCGGAGAACCATTCTTTAAAATTACCGGCGATAATGAACTAAAATTGAGATTCTCCATGTTGAGAAAACGCATCCGAAAGTCGGCGTTAGTTAGGCGTATCCATCTGATAAGCGATAGTGTGACAGTTTAAAGGCTTTCATCCACAAAGTATTCTCTACTGACGAGCCCAAACAAGGGCTAAAAAGTCTGTCTAGAGATCTTTGTGGGTGAGAGCTAATTGGTTTTAAACGCTTGAAGGTTCGTTTTCCATTTTAGTTTTCCTTGTTTCGATATTTTGGCCGAAAATTTAGTTTATCGACCTCTAGTTTCCCATCAAAGCTTCGACGTAATATACACTGTTACTCCACCGCATCGTTGCTGACGTACATAGTGCATACGTTCATACTGCTTAAAGGTTAAAGGTGTTTGAACAAGCATCTGATGTTAGAGAATATACCTTACTCTTACCTTAGCAGAATAAAGTTTCAACCACTGAGGAAGACCACGTAAATTAGCCTCAGCCAAATCCATCATGTAATTTTCGTGATCAAGTACAGCCTGAAAATTCGAACAAAAACATTTGATGACAGCAAATCTCAATTTAAAACTTAAGTTGTTGACGCCAAGATTCAAACTAGGTACCTTCCTACTCTTATACAACTCAAACACCTTACCAAGTGAGCCACTATGCCAGATTGGAAGACCCGACATGCATTAATACGATTAGAAATGGTGTCTGATCGATTCATGCTGCCAATATGTTCTCACCCACATAAAATTCCTATGCCACATAACACCAGTGGGCAAATTGGTCTAATGGGAAACCAGTAACATTCCAGGGCCACCTACGGACACCTAAATCAAAATCCATCTACAGCAGGAGGCATCAGACAGACCTAAAAATCACGTCGTGTAAGGCCACAAATGGCAGTGGCACTATTTGTCATATCAAGCTACGAAAAACACTACAAAAACCTTAGCAGCAACCTACTCGCAGATTTGGAAAAACATCATTCGAGTATCGACCCGAAGTCAATACTATGTACCAGGCCTGACATTCAGGTTGCTGTGAACTTGAACAAGTTAATGTATTGGGGGGAGGGGGGGGGGGTTTGATGCAGCGATACGGCGAAACACTTACTGGCAAAAAATAACCCACTCCGCATACCATTGTAACATGCAAACATTTGAACACAGTTACAAGACGCTTGGGGGGAAGTGGCAAACTCGTTTTACCAGCAATTCAAGTGCTGTTTGAATTTTACCCACAAAGTGAACTATTTCTCCCCACTTCCCCCAATAGAAGAGTTATTCTGGTTTTCATTGCAGCTTTTGTCGCTCATAGCATTACAACACATTTCACTACTTCCTGATGAATGTCTGACAAGTAGATGAACATCCCAACCAGTGCATCAATGGCATTAACATACAGGTACACGATGTGCGCAATGCATACGGGCCCTGAACTCTAGGGGGTCCAGCCAGTCTGCGAGCAGCCATGACAAATATGCCTATAAAAAAGTTCAAGCTTAATGGCCACTAACTCTGCAATGTGATCAATAAATAAACAAAAATCAAACATTAAGACCATGGAAATGTTTTACATGCTAACAACAATAGGGAAGTCATTAGCTTCAGGATACAATGTTGTTTATCCACCGTCTGCCGCGTCACGTGGACACTGGACAGTGTCAACCGAACAACTGATTTTGATGATGCGAGTTTTAAAAAAAAATTCCAAAGCTGGGACTTTATGTTATTCCATGCACCAGATTTCATACATACATTCAGTCGAAGTCTTAATAAAAAAAATTATGGAAGGGCAGGAAGCCCACCCAGAAGTTTTGCGTGGGAATTCGTGATGCCACTGCACAGCTTGATAATATCCCAAATTTCAACTCTGTAAAATCTAGGGAGGATAAGACTTTATTTGACTAGAAATAAAACAAACACTTGAAAACACAATAAGCATCTTTACATTCCATCCTCTGGCTTTGAAATAGTGAGAAGAGGTAGATCAGGTGAAACCGTATCATTGAAAGATCGGCTACCGCCATTTACAGTGGCTTATTGTCAACATCATGAAGCACTACGAAGAATCAAGAAGAATAACACAATACCACCTTCAGGAAATTTCACCTTTGGGAACTTTTGGTGGTTCTAGCTGAACTGGTTAAATTTCCTGAAGGTGGTATTGTGTTATTCTTCTTGATTCTTCGTAATTCTTCATGATGAACCTTATCTTGCTACTTCATATAGTCGTCATTGTTGGTGTAGCCACAGTGCTTCCAGTGGCGTTGCTGTCAATTGCCGGTTCTTAATGAAGCCTTAATATTGCCGGTATTCTTAATCATGCCTTAATAAAAAAAAAACACAAGCTAAATTTCCAATTAGCTGAGTTGGCGTATTCTAGGTTTCACCATCGCATTTTCCAGTTCATTTTCTACCTAACCAGAGGGTCCCAAAGTTAAGAAATAGAAAGAACTGCTCTCTTCCTTCTCAATTGTGGGAAAAGCCTTATGTCTTGGTGTGTCCTAACTGGTACTGCAATATCTAGTTTATGTACGGAAAGAGCCATATTCACAAGTGAAGGATACAGTTAATTCTTTGAGTTCACATACAATGAAGCTCTTCTCAAACACAATCAAAGAGCTATATCAAAGAACAATATCCGAGTTCCACAAACAACTGTCTCATAATATCCAGACGTCCAATGGTGAAGGAGTTCCAATGGCAGATTCATGAGGACCAAAGAAGGCACCAAGCAGAAAGGCGACATGTTGTTCAATTTCAATTCCTTGATCATTCCAATATTTTAGGCAAGCTACCAACTGCACTGAAAACCCGAACTGAACCTAGATATGGAAACTAGGGAGGGATGTGCGATAGTCGAAAAGTTTGAGCAGAGCCGAGCATGCAACTTGCACTCGAACTCGGCTCGCTGCCATACTCGAAAATCTCCAATCTGGTGAAAATGCGATAACTTCTTCAATGTTTGACTGATTTCAACATTCCAGTATACAGTTAAACCTCGTTATAACAATACCTCTTACAACAATAAATCTGTTTATAACAATGTCGTAGGGTCAACACTAAATTACGTAGGATGTCAGCGGTGATCGG
>JAHWFP010139372.1:0-31931 GCA_023313725.1 Lithobius niger
CCCCCCCCTTGCCCCGCCTTAGCATCGTCCCTGGGCTTCTCTTATACCAGTTCTGGTTTTGGATGTATTTGAGTACACTTGCGACAGTTTATAGGCTGCGACTGGCTTTAAAATCGATAGAATGGAGCGTATAGGACTCTGGTAATTGCTTGATCCTCACTCCCCATTTTTTGGGGTAAGTAGATGAACCGCGCTTTCATTCCGTATGCAGAACTGGGATGTGGGGGATTGCGTCGGGTCGGTAATGATTCAATTATTCACTTCCGGTGCCAATTTTTCATTTCTCCTTATCGTTGTCACTTCCGTCTCTTGCTAGGCGCCAGGCTGGCTTTAGTTTATATATTAAAGTATTGGTGCGATGTTGGACGCCGGACGCAGCAGTCTTGTCTTTTAGAGCTTGACAAATGGCGGTGTAATGACGCTGCTACTCGAGCGAAATGTGAATTTGCGTTTGGAATAGAAGCCTGAATTTATTTTTTCTTCTTTTCCTGATCTGCGGTTTGTGCTTTGCACTTTGGTGAGTGATTTTGTCTTCAGGTATGGAACGGTCGGAATTAAAGTGAGGGTTTTTTTTTTCACTTTTTTAATGTTTTTTTTTTTTGTAGAAAATAGAAGCCGTGATTATAACGTAACAGGAATAAGCGTGTTGATTGCGCGGTTATTTTTAAGCAATGAAGAGTGAAATTCAGTTTTTGTGATGTTAAAAGAAAGAGTGGAGAAAAATTGCCCGATAAAAAACGTAAATTGGAAAATAAGCTAGCGAAAATTGCACAGTAGAAATCACTAGAATCACTGGACGGGGTTCCAACCAACCTGAGAACCTGGAAAACTCACGGAATACTCAAGGAATTCTCAGATTTTTCAGAAAAAAAAACTGGAAAACTCAGGGAACAAACAAAGTCAGACTTTTAAACCTAGTCCTAAATACATTACAGTTCGCCCGAAAACGAACGCAGATAATCGATTGTATATTTTTGGTAGCAGAGTGCCTTGTTGGTATCCTAGATGGTTACAAAAACAATGGCGGACGTCGATTAAAGCCGCTCCCTCCAGGAAGACGTATCCGCTCATAAAATAACTGCAGGACTCAAGATACGCTGCGCGCACAATAAACACATTGTGGTAAAATTAAACGTATCCGTGTACTTGTGTGTTACCTGAAAGTTTATTAAATCGGGCTACTCTTTTCCACTGAGTGAGCCCTAAAAAAACGTGTAAAACTGGTAAAATCTGTGGAAAAATTTCCATCCTAAAATTACAGTACATAGCCCGGAAAGTGACCTCAACTATATATTCTGAAAAACCTGGAAAAGAACTGGGAAATTATTTCAGTATTTTGGTGGGAACCCTGCTAGATCACTAAAATCACTTAAAATCACTGCACTTCTTGATTAAGTGGCCACATCGGGAGTGATTTGGTGATGCACTGGTTCGCCAGTTGGAATCCCGGTCAAGAAGTCGCTCTAATGAAACATAAGTGCATGAAGGCGGCATTTAATTGATTTTTATTTTTTAAGCTAGTGTTTTTTTGCTGGTATGCTTATTTTTCAATTTACCTTTATATTATTTACATCAATTTGTATTTAATAAACAACGTAGCGCTGAAAAACCGTTGCTTCTGCCAATCTTAATATCAAAACGAGTAATTCTGGTAATTATGGGAGAAATTCGTTTGGTTTTGGGATTGCAACAAAAATTGGAGAAGAAAATACAAATCAGCCAATACGAGAAATGAAACTCGGAAAGAAAACAGGAAAGCAAGCCAATCAGCGAAAGTCGTACACTTGAAACAACTTAGTGCCAACTTTACGCACTTATGTTTCGTCGGAGTGGCGTGACCCGGATTCGAACTGAGAACCCAATCTGTCCTCAGATCACTGACATAACGCCGTAATCCGTATGTCCACACCTCCACCAGCGAAATAAGTCATCTTTCACTTTCGCTGTTTGGCTTGTTTTCATCGTTCCCTTATATAATCTACTGTAACAGTTACATGTGCGGCAATACGCAAGTCACGGAGACAGCGCTTCGTAGTGCACCTTGTCGCTAACATGGCTGTTGTGCCCCGCTAACTGCCGCTAGCGACCCATTGTTCAACCGGTTAGGACCGGATCGTACCTGCTGGCCTGTCACGTGACGTAATGACTCGTTCTCCACCGGTACAAAAGACGGGGGTTGACGACGGCTCGCCAGTTGGTGTTGGGGGTCCATCCCTGCAAGTTGAACCACCAGACTAATAAGGGTAGAACAAGGTAGCAACCTATGACACGCAGGGGCTTTTCTAGTGGCACGCGAACCCCCCCCAAAAATTAGTGCATCAAAACATATTTTTCCTTACAAAATAAATGTACGCTTCAGAAGTTACAGCAAGTCAGCTTTGACTTGCTTCCCCCCCCCTCTCTTTATGAAGAGTTGAAGCAGTCTAATAATCGCGTGACTTGTGGCGTGAGTGAAATGGATGACTCATGAGCATCGTCAGAATTGGCAGTTGGCGTTAAATGCACTATATAACGCATGCGGCCAATTCATGAATGATGAATTAAAGAAACTGGACAACAGAGAGCAGCAGTTAACCCACGTATTGGTTGCAAAGAAAATACTTCCAAAAGTGGATCGACTTATATTTCAGTGATGGAACGAACTTCCTTGGAACTTTGTTGCGACGAAATAGTTGGCATTTCCGTTATTAGTGATGTTTGGATCCAGTCACTATTGTGACCTAGTATAGTCACACGTGTTGAAGACTATCCATTTGGCTCATTTGGTAGAGAATTAGGGAAGCATGTATCAAAATGAAGCTAAGCACGTACGAACCGTGCATCGAAAAATTAGCATCTCAGAATCAAAAACAGACGTCGCACTGGTGTGGCATGCAATGTTTGTTTTGTGAGCTAATTTTGTTTCATTAACACGTATGTAAAGAAAGGTTCGCCATTCCTGATCTAGCGCCTAATGTGTAATGCTGTGTGTGCAGTCCCCTAGCTGTGGAGTATGTGGTGAACTAGGATTGAGCATTGTGTCTTGAAGCTAATCGACCATCTCCTTAGCGGTCACTTATACTACAGCGGAATGTAACTGCAGTGAGAAGAGGCTACGACGGTGGATGATTGCTTATTCGGCTAGCAGCACCTTCTGTTCAAGAAACGAAATCGTTTGCTCGGCTAATGGTTTGTCAATGACGACAAGCCAGTGGGCTTACGTAGCTTTGAATGAAAAACGACCAAGTGCTAGAGAGACGTGAAATAAAAACGAATGCAAGCCCATTTTACAAAATTAACCTCAAGCAAGGTAAAATGGGTAGTTGAAGCCAGAAGAGACCTAATAAGGAAGAGTGGCAGAATCTAAAAGAAGCTATGTGGCTTTTTACTTTGAAATATGGCATTCAGATTGGCACCCATTACGCAAATTTCAAAAGTCACTACTATGCCTGTTTTTCTTCTTCAGGCTGAATCTTATAGGTTTTGAACGTTCGGTTTCTGCAGTACGTCGAAGGAAATTTGAACTCTGTGCTTGCTGCTTCTGGCATCTGTCTGTCTCCCAATGTCGTGCGAACTGCCCTGAAAGACCACGCCGCACGATGTTCTGGATATCAGGATTTGTCGGAACCTTGTAGGTTCATTAGGGGGCTGCCAGAACTTTTGAAAAGTTAAAATTAAAAACTAATCTAACGCTATCAAATGTTGGTCTCTGGCCGAGTTTGATACAAACATTGTGGTGGTCTCGTGCTCCACAGAATGTAGTGCTCTCTGTCCATGTGGCGTGATGGAATACCGTTCATGGTCACTTCATTCCTTGTGACTGGCAGGTGTTTATTGACTCTGATTTTTACACTATTGTCTGGTTTCTTCCATATAAATGGTATCACATCCACCACATGGTATAAGGTGTACATTCTTTTTTGGTGTTTTGAAGCTGTTTCTGAGTTCGATCGCATTATCTGCCGGCAAATTCGGTCTCACGTTCTTGTTGGTCGTTGGGATGGGTGGGTACCTCATGTTCTTTCTTACTTTTGTTTATCTTGTTGAGGTCATGTAGAACAGTTGGGGAATTGGTGAATTAGACCAGTAAAGCCGCTGGGGATCAAGTTTCAGTTTCGCCTTCAGATTTTATTCCTTTGGTATTTTTAAGGAACGTGTCAAAACTCAGTTGCCTCAGGGTTCGTTGCATGGGCTCACGAATACCTCGGAAGTAGGTGAGACCTACCATTGGCTTCGTCATCTCTGTCTCCTTCAACCTTGGCTCACGACGTGCTTCAGGTTTATCCACGCCCAGTGTCTTTTTGATCATTCCATGAAGCGTGACTTAGCTTGTTGCAGGTTGGTTCAAGCTGTCCTAAGGTCTGTTGATAGGGTCACTGTTGTTGTTTGACGCGCACCTAGCGTTAGCCATAGTGCCAGGAAGGAGAGACTTTGGTAGGTAAATATTGGTAGGTAAATCCCATAGGAAATTCCAAGAATATTTTACAAGCCACAATCGACATGCGCATGAGACATAACAGGGCTCGTCTCTTCCCGCAAATGGGCAGGGGTGGCTGAGGCTGGACTCGAACCCGGGACCTCTGGAACATAAGACGGTCACGGTAACCATTAAGCCACCTTGCCCACCATTGATAGGGTCACTATGCACATCATCTCATTTCTGGTTATTGCTGTTAGTTGGGGTGCTGGATGTCCGGAATTGTAAAGACTCGTAAGACATCCAACTAAGAGCATTAGCCAGAAATGAAAGTATGCGCATAGTGTCCGACTGTGTCCCAATAAACGGAGAAATAGGACAGCTTGACCACACCTGCAACATGTCGAGGAACGCTTCATCATTTTGGCGGAATCCGCCGAGCGTGCTGAATGGGATGATCAAAAAAGCAGTGGGAGTGGATGAACTCGAGGCACGTCGTGAACCAAGATTGAAGGAGAAAGAGACGACGAGGCCAGTTTTAGGTCTCACCTACATTCGAGGTATTGGTGAGCTCATCCAACGAATCTTGAGGCAACGCGATTTTGACACGTTCCTTAAAAACACCAAAGGAATAAAGTCTCTGGTGCAGCTGAAATCAGAAGGCAAAAGTGAAGCTAGTGAACCCAAGCCGGCTTTACCGGTCCAAATAATTCAAAAGAAGACAGTCGAAAAACCAAATCTTCCACATGACTACAACACGAGAAGTAAAAAAGTAAGAAAGAAACTTATAACCTATCCCGCCGAACAATATGAACGCGAGACCGAATTTGCCAGCGAATGAAGTGAACGATCTCAAACAGCTTCCAATCACAAACCAAACGTAATGTCAACATCAGGTTCAATAAACACGTGACAGACACAAGGAATGTTAATGACCATTACATGTTAGTGACCATTGCATCACACCACTTGGAGACAGATCACCCCGTTGCATGGACCACCACACTAACTGTATCAAACTCAGCCAGAGATCCACATTTGAGAGCGTTACAATCACGTTCAATCCAACATTTCAACAATTCTGGCATCCCACTAATACACCTACAGTCTCCAACAAATCCTGACACCCAGAACATCGTGCGGCACGATCTCTCAATGCAGATCGCCGACAATGGGGGACAGCAATGCTTGACAAATACCGGAGGCAACAAGCGCCGAATTCAAATTTCCTTCCACATAATGCAGTGAAACCGAACAATCAAAACCGAGGAGATTCAACCTGAAGAAGGCAAACTAACAGTGTCAAAACACCACACTTTGGTTTGTCGAAAATTCGCCATACTGTAGAAGTACTGCCTTTTGTAATTTGTGCAGTGGTAGAACTTGAGATGACCTTTGTAATGAATATATACAGCGTGTGCCGAATATATACAGCGTGTACCACAGGCACATAAATGTGTTAATATTATCACGACTTTCATTATCCATGAAGAAGAGGTTCATACACAGCACCCACTCCCCTCCCCCACATCTCACATGTACGTATGTTGTTTTTTTTATGTACTTAGACTATAGGGCACTGACACGACGTAGTATTATTGTGTATAACTCTATGGTGGAGCCAGTAACTGGGTTAGCTGCAAGGAGCACTGGAGGGAGAAAGGAAGATCGTCTTATTGAAGCCAATGCTATTAGACTGGATTTCTTAAGCCTATAACGCGCGATATTTGTTGTTGGAGAAAACAACGTTCTTTTAAGCCTAAAAAACCCGCTCTCAAAGCACTGTCTTGACTTGAAGTGCCGTTTTTTCCGTTACATTTTAATCTAGCACACCTTGTAGCTATTACCTCCAAATGGTGTCTCGTAGCCAATATGACGTCACTTGACGCTGCTCTATACTGCAAGGTGCACTTTGGAGTTCATTTACCGCTACACCGAGATGAGCGTGCATTCACTCGCTTTAACTTAAAGTCTGGCTTGCAAAGTGTCGCGAATTTAGGTATGTCGCAAAGTAGAAGCCTGCAAAATACGTAGAATAAACTTTGTACTGTCTAATTATAATTTGTTTATGCAATGACATGTTTAATGGTGAACTAGTTAGCGAAATAAGATTAAATACGTATTTTGTTGATGCTGGTTAGAGGTTGTAAAATGCGTAATTTGGGGAAAAAAAGTGCTACATAGTTACGAATTCAGTTTGTAGCAATATTAACAAGGAAAGTTTTGAATAAATGCACAAATAAGCAAAAATAAATGGGTTTTACCTGGAATGTTAGAAAGGCATCAGTCTTCAGTAAGTTAGTATTCTAAAGACTCGTAAGACTTGTTGCTAAGGCAACAAAAAGATCGATCTGTATAAATAAGCTGCTCGATATCTCGGACGGCCTTGTTGAGAGGGTTTTGATATCTCAGCTGAACTTAAAGATGTGTTTAGTGCTTTATCACTAGGCTTTAAGTATGTAAATAGTTTAGTAAATTCAGTCCTTTCAGAGGGCACCATTGATGTTTTTCTGCATGCGCACGTGTGTGCAAACCTTTTATATTGTTGAACCTGTGGTGGTAAATTTATGAAGAAATATACTTCACTTCGCCGACTGGGATTGACCCAGCAACACCTTTTCTCTTGGCTTCTTCCTTCCTTGGGCATGGGGGGGGGGGGGTTCTGTGGATTAGGTCTAACTAAGGCCTAATGACTTTCTGACATTATTTTCATTCGGGTAATTTTGGACTTAGTCCAAGTTTTGTAAGTTGTATCAATATGTAGTGAGTTAGAACTCTTATCTTTGAATTTGGTCATGTGAAGTATAATCTGTTTGAGTTGTCTTGTTTCGTTACAGCCTTATGATTCTTCAAACGGAGTAAAGTATGGTTAGGTTCCCAACAAACCTAATTCCGCCCTAGTTTTAAGTAGATTTAAGGGCCGAGGATGACGTAACCTTGCCGTATTAGCTAGCAAGTTAATAGCTACACCTCGAGGGGCAACTTATGTAGAAGGCTGCCTAGTTTGTGAGCCCAACCCAAACTCACTTTTGGTCAGTCTAACTTCTCTCCCCGGCTAGCTGTTTCCGGTCACAAAGTTGTCCGTGCTTTTGCTTATTTCTTCGGTTTAAATTCCCCACAATATTTTTATTTGGATTTCAACCACACGTTAAGTTTCCTGCGTTTTCCAACTGAAGTCAACTCTCCGCTACGTTTGAGACGTGTATATATTCACTTGGACTCGGTCTGCACGGTGTATATATTCACTTGGACTCGGTCTGCACGCCATAGGTCTTGGCGACACACTGGGCAAAACAAACAAATACTCGAACTACTAGCAAAACAAACAACAAATCTTCGAACTACTAAGCGAAAACATACAATATTCGAACTACTAGACAAACAAACAAATATTCTAACGACTTGGCAAAACAAACAATTATTCGAACTACTAGCAAATCAAAGAAAAATGCGAACTACTAGCAAACCAAACAAATATTTGAACTACTATAGGCAAAACAAGTATTCAAAGTACTATAATATTCGAACTACTAGCCAAAAGAAGTACGCAAACTGCTAGACAAAACAAACAAATACTCGAAAGACTAGAAAAACAAACAATAGTCGATCTCCTGCCAGACTCTAATATCAAGAATAAAGAATATCGAGCATCCCCCCCTCATCCCAGATCAATATATATATATTTTTTAAATCGTTTATATAACAATTTGTTAACATTGAAAAAAAGTTATTGGCTTATCGAAGTTATCGATTATGATTCGATTTTGTATAGAAATGTTTCTCCCCCCCCCCATATATATAACTTTATACAATCGGATATTCTATGAAATAAACTTAGGTAGGTATATTAGGCTAGTTGACGAGACTAAGAAGAGACGTCAACATCAACATGATGTCAACATCATATCAACTCATTTTCGTATATCTTCTGAAAAATTGTGGGTGTAATTTGTAATAATTCTCGACTTCAAAACAATCTTGCGACCTGTACAATAAATCAAATGGGATAGAATTAGACTTGACTTAAAGTGGGTTGATCTTTTATCCAAAGAACAGTTTTCTACCTGAAGTAGGGACCGTCTTACATCTGTTTTTTGTACACGTTTTTGAGGAGGTGTAATTTTTGATGCATACTGACTTTAAATCGCTCCTGTGACGGCTACTTGACCGAACTAGACGTAATTAAGCTCGGATGAAAGGTGGGGATATTTTGCAACCGACAAAGCTAAGAAAACATGTCTATACGTCAAATTAGGACCGTAGCTATTTTTGTACACAGTGTTAAGGAATTATGACTGCAATAGGGCGTACAAAAAGAAACGGATTAGGACTATCCCTAATTGACGTAGACAATTCTTAGTTTCTAAAATATAAAATATTTCTATTTCAGTCGGGCATAATCATATCCATGTAGGGTGTTTAGCTAGGTTACAGGACTGCTTAAAGTTCGAAATTATTATAAATGATATACCCACAATTCCCTAACAGACGATATACGAAAAATAGTCGTAAAACAGTCCTTACTGTTGGTAGATAAGTTTTCCTAGCATCGTTAGATAAAAATCATTTCTATCTTGCTGTAAAGTGTAATTATATCCGGTTAGGTTTAGTTAGGTCAGTGATGTGCTTTAAAGTCGGTAATTTTCTAAATTGTATCTACAATTCCTCAACAGGGTGTACAGGGTGTTGTCCCTATTTTACGTAGAAAGCTGTTCTTAGTTTCGTTGGGTAAAAAAACTGTCATGATTTATGACGTCACCGGGACTCGTCGGGGCATGCCACTCATGCACAGTGGGAACACGTAATTTCTAATGCGATTTCGATGGAAGTATTTTTATTTCCGTACTCATGTTAATTTTATATAGATTTGTGTGTGATATTAATTGTAAATCGTAATTCCTGTTTTACATTTTTATGTGAAACCACTCGTCTGTAAATACGGCGTCTTGGCTGGTTTGATATAAAAACCGCCGGCGACGTCAACAAAGAGCTAACTCGCGCTGGCCCGTCAAGGGTAGACGGAGGATGCCGTGACGTCGATCTTGAACTGGATGCGTTCATTCTACAAACAGGCTTGATGCTACTGCTGGTATGGCATTTTACCGAAGTACAACTCTAGCGAACTGTCTGTCGTGTACAGGGACTCGAACCGCAAATCGTTTGTAGCTTTTGAACTCATGTGAATCTTCATTGTGAACCTGTACTGCAAAAACCTCCTACGATTCAGGCAAGTGCTTTGTATAATTTGAGTTGTATAATTTATTATCATTACGAGAATTCCGCCGAGTAAGCCTATGTTAACTCTGTTAAAGCGTTGAACGCACCATTTCAATAGAATTGTGTAAATCCCAAAGCGAGTTTCGTGTTTTAAAATAAATGTGTTTGAAGTTTAACGCTAGTGAGCTGGTATTTTTCCCTTTTATAGTTATTAGTTACAATAGTTTTTATCTTATTATCCTACTGCAACCACCTACCCCCCCCCCTCCCATCGATTACAGGCGACACTCCCAATCCTTTACTTCCCGTCCGATAATTAAAATTTCAAATTGTTTCGGAGAAACCTGATAACAAAACCTTCCTACCTTTATGTTAAGCCTAATCATTTTGTAAGTCCTACTACTTTAAAGTCGGGTCGGCCAATTCCTCAATAGGGTATACAAAAATAGCTGTGGGGCGAGTTCTTCCACTTCTCACTTACAGAATTTCCCCGAGTAAAGATAAAATTTCCCTTTTTTCCCCTACACAAAAAAAAGAATTATTTTTTTACTTCCCGTACTTAATTTTCTTTAATTACATCACTAATTTTTAACATTTCCTCATTAAAAAAAAATATGAGCCCGTTTTAATGGAACAGGAGCGCCACCTATTGATGCAAATTGAAAATAAAATTCAAACGCTATACGTATTTTATTAAAACTGGTCCTGCTGCAGTTCCTGCCGGAAGTGATGTATATGGATGGACCTGTAAAAATTAGTTTTTCCACAATTTTCGTGATTTTCGCCTTAATAAACTAGCAACAGACGAGAAATAAACAGTAACCAAACAGTAAATTAGTGTTGGGTAAGGGTTTAAAATGTTAACCCGCGTTTGTTAGAGTAGAAATTCGAAAGAGTGGGTCTGGAATTGGATGGAGAGAAGATCGTTGAGTCACTAGAGAAATTTGCAACTTGCAAATAATGTGCTGAATTTCCCCATTTTTTCCCTTTTTCCCTGTTTAATATTTTTTTCCCTTTTAAGAGCATTTTTCCCCTAAAAAGGGAAAAATTCCCTGTAAGTGGAAGCACTGTGGGACGGTTCCTATTTGAAGGAGACAACTGTTTGTATAGTCTTCCTAAATGAAAAACTTTCCGGGAATTGTTTGGAACCCTTACTTTTCAAGCTAGCGACTAATTCACCTACCTATCGATTCCTTTCGTCGTTACGGTTCCTAAAATCATAACGAAAACGTGCGTAAAGACCTATTTATTTTTGAAAAAAAAATTAAAACACGTTAAAAACAAGCTAGATGCGGCAGCCATTCTACTCGATGATACCGCAACAAGAAGACCTGATTTCGACCGGAACGTGCCTAAACGGAAATTACCTTCATTTTCGTAATGTAGGTGGTAAGTACTTTTATTTCTATACGAATATTTCTTTACAGTATGAAACACTGTCCGTAGGGGCGTTTTTCGCGCGCATTATTATATACATCGAGAATTTGTGTAATCAGAAATAGTATGACGCAAGCATTTGTGAAACAAGGAACAAATTATGCTACTTCCATATTTCACAAATGCTTTCGTCATACTTTTTCTGATTACACCAATTCTCGATGTATATAATAATGCGCGCTTCGCGCGCCCTTGCGAACTGTAATTCCGGCCACAAATATCGATATACACTGTCAGACTGGGAAAAAAATAATTTCCGTTTAGTAACGTTGCAGTCGAAATCAGGTTTTATTGCTGCGGTATCACCGCGTAGAATGGTGGCCGCTTCTAGCTTGCAGTGAGTAGCGTTTTACCGACTTTTAATATTTTTTTCCAAAAATAAATAAGCGTTTGCGCACGTTTTCGTTATGATTTTCGGAACGGTAACGACGAAAGGAATCGATAGGTAGGTGAATTAAGTCGCTAGCGTGAAAAGTAAGGTTTCCAAACAATTACCAAATTTCCAACGTTTCATTCAAGGCTATTTATACCTATTTAAGTTTAAAGTAGTAAATTATACAGGGTGTTTCAGGATAAAACCGAAAACTTCCAGGACATACTCAGGAGGTAATGACAAGTCAAAAAGTTCTATACAACACCTAGCCAAAAATGATTGGCTACCGAGATATTACCCTATTTGACCACATTCCTTTATGATCGAGTATTTAAGTCATGGTTTAGTGGAAGCTGTGGAAGCCTGTATCGGACTACCTTGCAAGGTGCACGCCGTACTGCGGCCTCGTACTAAACAAACTCGGATGCAACAAGGTGCACCTATCAGTGGGAAAACTTTGCGATAATAAATTACGTTCGAAACTATAATATCATCTAATTTTGCCAAGACAGGAGCAACTTGCAAGAACTCAGTATGCTGACGCGTTTTGCCGTGAAGCGGATCTGGTTTCTTTTCAAAGCCTTAGTTTACCCAGTAGCTCTTAACGTTTCCGTTATGAAAAATACGTAAGACATAATGCTATATTTTTTCCTGAAACTGGGCAGCCCAAGTGTGTTCATTGTTCCCGACGTTTTAAAAAAAGAAAGCGTTCGTTAACCAGCTGAAAGATGTAAGGGGAGAATATAAATGGCCTGTTCCAACTGATGATCCTGGAAAGTTGAGGAGGGGGAAGGGGGGAGGGGGGTGCAACGGTAACGAACTGGCCCATTGGCTTTGTAATCTACGTTGGGCAAGGCAACTGCCAAATTTACAGCTGTAGTTACAACGTACAGTAATTTTTATGATTAATACTATCAAAAGGCATGCCTTCCTAGGTCAGATCAAGTATTTCATTGTCTTAAAGAGTTTGAGCTTCCGGAATGTGCTTGGAAGTTAACCCCCCCCCCTCCCTCCACCTCACCTTCTGGGCCAATAGGCGTAAAGTGGTCTCTTGTTTTTTTAACTGCAAAAAATACATAAATAAATAGACATGAACAGAACAAAGGAGAGGGATGATAAAGGCCCCTGAACAGTGGGCAGGGAGGGGGGGGGGTGTTGCCTGGGAACCAGCTCTTCCCCCGTCGAAACCTCAAAAAGTGGCATAAATGCTAAATAAGTTCCTCCAGAATATGTGAAAAAGTATAAGCCGGGTACGCCAGTGACGTACCGTAAAATGCTTCAGCTTCACGGATCCTGCTCAGGAGCTAACAACACCCCTGGCTTTGTTCGGCCTCCTGCTAATTTTTTTCCCAGGCTGTGGCAACGGTGCCACTCGAGTCATTCAAGAAAAAAAAGCTTGGTGACATTTCGTTCAAAAGGTAGGAGACCAGATCCCTCAAAACGGTCCTCAACCGATGCATACAATCTTTGCCCACAATTTAAAACCCATATTTCACAAAGCGGTGCACATCGCAACCACCATTTCCGCTCATCACCCTCCCACTTTCAGAAGAAAAAAAAAACACGCAACTAGTACGAAAACATTTATCAAAAGCAGCGATATTTTTTACAGCTTTGAGCAACATTTATTGCGTGTAGAAATTATTAACCTACGCCATCCTTTAAAAGTTTTTTTTTTTACAATTTGTTTACAACTCCCTTGGCTAGAGTTAGACGTAGTTGCCGTTTTGAACGCAATTGGATTAGGCCTATCACGTAGTTTTGCAGCAGGTTGGTGCACCGTGCTGAATCTGAGTTTATGGAGCTATGAATTTGGTCTATTTGGGCTATTGAGTTTGAGGTATGAATTAGGATTGTGCCGCCAACGCTTTTAGTTCATACCAGTTGACGCTGCTTAAACACTCAAGTTGGTGTATGAGGGCACAATAAAGGGTGCACCTTGCAGGCATTCAGTCACAGCCTGTGACTCACAGGCTCCAATTAAGCCATGACTTAATAATACTCGACCATAAAATAATTGGTAGGTCTAATAAGGCGATATCTCGGTAACCAAGCAATTTAGGATAGGTGTTGTGTAGGACTTTTCGATTTGTCTCTCCTTAGTTTGCCCTGGAGGTTTGTCGCTTTTATTCTGAAACACCCTGTAGAAAACGTAACATTTCTGCACATATCGTTAAAATTTCATTATATCACCCATGTCCAGCAGCTAAAGTATCCGCGGCCTATCTTGAGTTCGCCCCAGAACGATACAGATAATCAATTGTATGTTTTTGGTAGCAGAGTGCCTTGTTGATATCCAAGATGGTTACAAAAACAATGGCGGCCGTCGACTAACACCGCCCCTTCCAGGAAGACGTAGCCGCACATAAAATACCTGCAGGACTCAAGTTAGGCCGCGGACACTATAGTCCATCTGCTGGCGGATTCCTTTTATGTACTTTTAGTCTTCCGTTCAGCCGAAATGGCTGGGAAGACATACAGCTTTGTCCGTCTGTCCACCCTTAATTTCAGTGGTAGTCAAGTAGACTTTATAAAACATGGCAAGCTAAAACATCGTTGCTTCCTTACAGCTAATAGACTTATTCGACGTAACTCAATGAAATAATAACATTTGATCGTCGCATTTAACCACTACAGGAAGACACGGAACCGTAAAAACCACAGGATTTCGTTAACGACACACATTTTAGCTTCATTAAAAAAAACTCGACACCGTGTTACATGAATGAATAGGCCTACTCTCGAACGCAATTCTCCGTTAGCTGCTACTTACGAAATTAAAACCGCAGGTAAAAGAAAAATTAGGCCTAAAAGTTGAAAATGAAAACCTAAAATTTAAAACTAGGCCTAAAAGCTAACACATTTTTAACCGGGAATTGTGATGGTTATACTGCCTTTAGATTATACAGTAGACATGGCTGTTGCAGTGCGTGATAGACGTGTGCGCCTCAGCATTTTCGTTGAAAAAGTGGCAAAAGTATACAGAAGACCGGTTGCAACTAAGTAGTTGCTGCAGCCGCTGTGTGTGGTTTTATTTACTAGTTTTCGTAGTCGCCACATTCTGTTGTTCTTTGAACACAACGTAGTTCTGCATTTCTGCAAATGTTGTTGTAAATTATACAATTTGCAAACTAAGTGAGTTTTATTAAATGAAAATGTAAATTCTGCCAAACCCAGAATTCCTCTTTCCTCGTACGTTTCTTTGTGCATGTCCTGGTGTGATTCATGCAAGTCTTATGTATTTATTGAACAATATCGAGTTTCCCGAAACGCTTAACAAAGTTTCTGAACTATCCTCTAAGGGCAACTTAAAATAAGGTTTGCAAAACTCGATTTATTCAAAAGTTGAGTGACGATGTTGCAGGTTTGGTAATGCCCCAAGGGTGTCGAAGGCGGCTTTAACACGTTTTCAAACCAATCATCCTGGCTGATGCGATCAGCGATTGCGAGCTGAGAAAAGGGATCTCCGAAAGAGATGATTTGGCCCTTGTTGGGTTTTCCAAAATTGAATTTGTTACTACGATTCACCCTTTTGCATCCTTTCTCATTCCAAAGATTGAATGCCCCGGATTTAATCAGTTGGAAATCGTTTTCCAACTGATTAGATAAGCTTGCATCTAAAGCTTGTGAGCTTTGAATTAGCGTACGTGTTTGCCCTGGCACACATTCGAAGAACTTTCATACAAATATGCAGTTATTTCTCTTAAAACGAAAAATATTTGTGGTCGCCTGTAACTGAGATCGTTTTGTGCTTTTCCAAATTAATGGGATGAAACGTTGCAAAAGAATACTCGTACTCGTCTATTTAGTAAAGATCTACCCATTACTGAATTTAACGGGCAGTAACGGGCAGTAAACTACTGAATTTACTGAACGCCCAACGAGTGTTCTTCTGTAACTAAGAGTTTACAGAAGAACACTCTTAGTTGGAGGTTAATTAATGACAGGTGACTGTTTAGTAATGGTCTACTCGTACTGAACTTAAGTAAGTAGGTAAATGTTACGAAAGAACACTCGTAATTTTTACGTTAATGAATGACAGGTGTCTGTAGTACAGATCTACTCATACTAAATTTAAGTTTGTGTAATTAGGTAATGTTATAAATGAACACTCGTAGTTTTGACGTTAATTAGTGACAGGTGACTTTAGTAAAGAAATATTCTTACTAAATTTAAGTTGCTGCTAGTAGATAACTGTTACCAAAGAACACTCGTAGTTTGAGGTTAATTAATGCCAGGCGACTGTTTAGTAAATATCTATTCGTATTAAATCGAAGTTTCTGTGATTAGGTAAATGTTACGAAAGAACACTCGTAGTTTTGAAGTTGATCAGTGACAGGTGACTGTTTAGTAAAGAGATACTCTTGCTAAATTTTGGTTGCTGTTAGTAAATAAATGTTACAAAAGAACATTCGTGGTTTTGAGGTTAATTAATGACAGGCGACTGTTTAGTAAAGATCTACTCGTACTGAATTTAAGTTTCTGTAATTAGGGTAAATGTGATCCTAACGAACTTCAAAATTATGTTGTGATAACCAAACATTTGCTGTAAAGCTACGAACGTATGAGGCGCCGTTTGAGACTTAATGCACGGTCTGTTCGTAAATATATTTCTTAAACTGAAAATATATTTTACCAAACCGCATCTATAAGTTTCATCCTTAAATATATAATAATAATAATAATAATAATAATATTAATAATAATAATAATAATAATTTATTTACGAAACAATGCTCGAAACTTACAAGAAGTTTTGTGTGAGCAGCAAATACATACAACCGTCAATAAATAACAATAAATAACACAAAAAATAAACATGCATTTTAAACATAGAGAAAAACAAAAGGAAAACTTATATAATCTTTAGTTCTTAGGGTTCCCATTATTTAGGTTAATTTACACTTCAGGTCTCTTATAACTTCTTTATTATGCCATTTGTATTAAGTATTTCTTTAGTTCTGTTACAAGTTGAGATTTGTTGTTAAATGTTAATAGCTTATCAGGTAATTTGTTAAATATAGTTGGTACATAATACTTTTTATTTCTAGTGCCGTATGTGTTGAAAAAACGAGGTAAAATAAATCTATTTTTGTTTCTCTTAATCCCTGTTTTCTATGTTGGTTTATGTTTTTGTGAATATTTTCAAAGTAGTTATTTTTAATAATTATTAGGTCTCTTAATTTTATTATTTGTAAGATTTCCATTTCTTTAAAGATTTCTTCAGTTTTTTTTCTGTTTATTTCCAAAATAAAACTTTGACAATCTTATTTTGAATTTTTTGTAGTTTATCAATTATGTAACCGGTTGCGAAACCGTAGGTTTCAATAATTGTGTATCTTAGTTTGCTATCAATCCAGGCATCATACAAAATTTTTTTATTTTTAAAATCAAGTATGTTGTTTATTTGATACAGTTTGGCTAAAACTAGCCTTAACTTTGTTATGGTGTTTTTAACATGTTTTTTTTTTTGAAATTCCAGTGATTATCAATTGTAATTCCTAAATATTTTGTCTCTTCTTTTATTATCAGTGTTCTACACGTTTTACTGCAATATTTATAATCAGTTCTATTTCCGGTGTTAATATATTTACAGTTTTCGCCATGTACGAAAATCTCAAATTTTGATTTAAGCTTCATTTTGGGTACAGTAATTATCATTGTTATTGTTTTATCTTCACTAATGTATAATTTGTTTTCAATGAACTAGCAGTTTATTATACCAAAATCCTTCTGTAAATTATATTTCATATCTTCTTCAGTATTGTTTATGGATAATTGAATCATATCATCTGCAAACAGATAAAAAAATGTATTTTCAATTAGCTCGTGGATGTCATTTGTATATATTAAAAATAACAAAGGTCCTAATACAGAGCCCTGTGGAACTCCATATTTTATTTCCTTTACTTCACTGAAAGCATCATTTATTTTTACAGTTGATTTTCGATTTGTTAAGTAGCTTTTTAAAATATGTAGCATTTTCCCTCTAATTCCAATTTGGTTACATTTTGAAATTAAAATATTTATATCGAAAGAATCAAATGCTTTTTGAAGATCAATTAATATTGCTCCGACATACTTTCCATTGTTTAACGCTTGTCTAATTATTTCATTTAATTCAGTTAGTAAGTCGTTAGTTCCTTTGCGTTGAGTATATCCATATTGATGTATTGACAATAATTTAAATTTTTCACAAAAATTTCTTATTTTATTTGCAAAAAATTTCTCGACAATTTTATCAATAACAGATAGAAGAGAGATTGGTCGATAATTATTATAATCAGTATGTATTCCTTTTTTATAAATAGGGCGTAAGATTTGGATTTTTAATTGTTCTGGCCATTTTTCTTCGTCTATCATTTTGTTAATTAACAACCGTATTGCGACTGCAAAATTTTCATAATTTTCTTTAATATGCACTGTTTTAATGTTGTCAAATCCAGTTAAATTTGTCTTTTTTAGTTCTTTTATTATTTGTTTTATTTCTGTGTCTGTCGCATAGTCAATAAACATTGTATATTGATTTTTTTTATTTCCTTTTTTTTTTATCAAGGTATTTTTTACTATACAGTTTTCCTTCTAAGAAATGCTGTGTTCTATTTTTACCAGTTTCTTTAAGTTTTGGTATTTGCTGACCAAAGTTTAGATTGAACTTCTTACAGGTAACTTCAGTTTTTTCTCCTTTAAAGGTTTTTTTTAATTGTTGGTCAATGTTTGTTTTTGTGTGGTATTCACCTGTAAGTTGCTTAACAGTCTCCCACATTGTTTTATTATCCTTTTTGTTATTTTCCAAAACGTTTTTATAATAGTTTTGCTTATCCTCAATTATTTTTTTTTCAACTATTTTTTTCAATCTTTTGTATTTGTCAGATTCTTCTTTGTTTACAGTATCACTTACTTTTAGCATTCTCCAAAGTTTATTTTTCTTTTCAATCAATCCAATTGTTTCATTTGTGATCCATTTTTTCCTTCCATTACTTTTACTAAGTTTTGTTTTACTTTTTCTTACTTTTATATTCTTTGAATAAATTAAATTGATAATAATAATAATAATAATAATATAGGTTTGTTGCAAACCGGAGCGACAAGGACCGGGTGGTCACTGACTGCCGTCCAATGTTAAAACTAAAAAATTTTAAATTATAAAAGTGAAACAGTTAAAAGTTTAAAACAAGGACGGTGGCTCGGCTGCAGAGGAAGGGTTGATGGTATTGGGTTGGGGTCACGAATGCCTTACCACCAAGGTTAGACCTACCAGGGACACAATGGTCCCCGATGGCATCGCCAAACGTGAGGGACAAGTGAGGGAAAAACCGGGTAACGTTGCCAATGTTTCTTTAAAAAATAATAAAATAATGCTTCGTAGTTTATAGCTTGGCTAATACCAATTGTCAGTCTTCGTAACGATAATAAAATTAATAAAACAATGAAATGCATGAAACTGGTGAAGTGAAAGTTAAAAACTGAAGTGAGAAGTAAAACAAGACCTATTTACAATTTTAAAAAATGTATATAATAATAATAAAAAATAAAAATAAAAAAATAAACATGGCGCCAACCTGCAATATAACGTGACAGGACAGTTTGAATAAAAAAAAAATACAAAATTCCATAATGTGTGGAAGGTGTCCAGAAGGGTTGTGAGCCATTGATACCGCACCTAAGATGCTGAGGGGGGGGGGGGGGGTTAAAGTAGATCTTAAAGTAGGCGTTTGAGAAACGCCTGCAAGTTTTCCGTGAGTAGCATTCTACGGAAGCCATTCTCCATGGGAATGCAAACCTTCTCGGAACTAAGGGCATTCCAAACTGGGACAACTCGCACAGCTAAGAAATATTTTCGACAATCAAGACGTGATCCCTGAACTGCTAGTCTCCAAGCATGGCCCCGAATACAATAAACGCGTGGTGCCAATTCGGAAAATGGTAAATCAACGTCGATTAACCCATGTAGTATTTCGTACGTCAAAATTAAATCAAACGAAGTCTGCACAACTCGAGCAATTCTAAACCCACTCTGGAAAGGCGCACAAGATGGTTTACCCCACGGAGACCCGGCAAACTCCGAGTAAATTTACGCTGGACCGACTCAGTATGATCGATGTCCCCAGCCAAATATGGGGACCAAACTGGAGTCGCATACTCCAATAAGGGGCGCACGAAAACACGGAAGGCCCAACATTTGGTCGCAGAATTTCCCGACGTAAAACACCTGTTCACAACTGCCAGACGGTGGAATGCCAACGCACTAACCTTACGGCAATGCAAGGACGATTTTAAGTCCTGTCAGAACCACACGCCCAGGTCGCTAATCCCCGAAACAGAAGGTAGGGCTTCAGAAGCCAAGAAATACTTTAAATTTAGATTTTGTGTGCCCACATGGAAGGACTGACACTTTTGGATGGATTGCCAACACGACGACCAACTGACGACATCTGCAATTTCCACTTCGAGTTCAATGGACTGTGAAGGAGAAATGTTTTCTACACCAATCTTTACATCATCAGCAAACTTGAAACCAAAACTACACGAATTATCAAAATAGAGGTAATTTATATAGATCACAAATAGAACAGGTCCAAGCACTGACCCCACAAGGGACCAGTGCTTCAGTCGAAAGTGATTTTTCTACAATTACCTTTTGGTAACGGTTATTTAGAAAGGCAGCAAGCCAGGCCCACAGTGGCCCGGTGATACCACACCCACTTAGCTTTAATAGAAGCTTGCGGTGAATAACGGACTCAAAGGCCTTTTTTAAATCAAAATAAATATTGTCATGTGGTGCCCCTGCGTCCATTGCACTGGTCCAACGATCAAACACTGTCAGCAGATGATGTGTAGTAGACCTACCGGGAAGAAACCCAAACTGGTCTTGTCGAATAATGACAAATTTCTTCAAATAACTGAAGAGTGTGTCTCGAATGATGGACTCCATTACCTTACAGGCAACACATGTCAAGGAAATAGGTCGATACTTGAGTGGGTCGGAGGGGGAACCCTTCTTAAAGACCGGGACCACAATTGCTCCGCTCAAACAAGATGGAAGTTTTCCCTGTTCAAATGATAGAGTAAACAACATAGCCAAGGGACAGCTAATTTCCGAAACAATTTATATGAGCAGGAAGGAAGAAAAACCGTCTGGACCACATTTTTTTATAGCCTGTAAAACTTTGATTTCTGTGAAGCAAACGCTAGAGCAATTTTCAATATGGTTAGTGTTCTGGGGTATGGGCAAAGAAGTACTTCCATCGTCCTCAATGACATTTGAGGAAAAAAATTTACTAAAAACTTCTGCCTTCGCAAGGTTTTCAGTCACAAAACTGTTATCGATCTTTAAATGCGGTAGTGAGCGCGCCGTATTAGTTTTTTGACGGTAAAACTTGAAAAGAGCTGCCGGCGTTTCACCACGAATAGCCTTCTCCTGCTCAAGTTTGTTCCACGTTTCAACAGAGCTTGTGTAAAGCCTCCTCTGGGTGTTGTATTCAAGTAATATGTTTTGGTCCGGACTGGCCTTATACCGTTTCCACAGCAAAAGTTTGCGACGTTTTTCTTTAGCAATAATAGAAGGAAGGACTCTTCGAGATTTCGTGGAGCGATATCGCATAGCTTTACGGCATAGATTTATGTGACTATTCAGAATACTCTCGAAACAGGTCCAAGCCTTTTCAATTGTTGGATAGACTGAGAAAATTAAATCATCCCAGTAAAGACCTCTCAATGAAGCCTTAAGCCTTAAATCAATTTTACCCTCAGGGATGAAATAGTTTCCGTTTCTAAAAGTTCTTGGGCCTGTCAAAGTCACATTTACCTTAAAAGACACCACACAATGGTCACTGTTTCCAAAATGAGGACCAACGTAGAGGTCATAAACCAACCTATCATCATGGGAGAAAATGAGGTCGAGTGTTATTACCACGTGTTGGCCTATCCACCAATTGGTTAAAACCAAGGGGCGCAAGAAGTTCAAGGAAAAGACGGTGATGAGGGTCACTGGCACAGTCCCGCTCCCAGTCCACTGAAGAAAGATTAAAATCGCCAAGGAGGATGTTCGAATGGTTCAAGTTTTCTGAGCAAGAAATAAACTGACAAATATTTGTGACATAATCGTCATTTCGGCTGTCCGGCAGGTAACAAAGGATAAAAGTAAGCTTAAAATCAGAAATGGAAATAACCATTCCCTCAGACACCAAGCACACATCAATCAACACTGCAGGGATTTCAGCGCAGTGAAGAATCATTAAACATCCCCCCCCCTGCTACCCCGACCACGTCTTACAACCCTGTACAAATCCAAATCGGCAACCATCACGTCAGTGACATCCTGGTGAAGCCAGGACTCAACCACAAAGACCAAATCAAAATTTCTCCCACACAGCAAGACCCGAAAGCAGCCAATGTTACTTACAACACTATAAGTGCATTTAACAAAATACAATTAAGCCCAGACAACATAGATGCACAACTGCACAACTTAGAGGATTAGTGGACTCATCAATGGGGATTTCCCCAATTACTGGTAAAAATTCTCCAACGGAGCGTGGATAGACAACATCTCATGCTCTAAATGTGATCTACCCCGGCTGGTCAGGTGCACCCTGTCTCTAGCAAGTAATGTATGGTCCTTAAGGATGGCACTATCAATTGACACAAAGGAAAAATTATTTAGGACACACAGCTTTCGAAGAAGGGAATTTGTGTGTATAATCAGCATATCCAGTTGTCAGTTTGAATTTCCAAGTCTCGGAAAAAACCAATCAGTGTGATTTTGGCTTTGGGGCAAGCAATCCTCAAAGATAGCGCGAAGTCAGACAGATATGACACAATTCGATTTGGAGAGTCTTCACCTACATTATTTACCCCCGCACAAATTATGAAGGAATCACTTCTATCACAAACCTTTAGAATTTCCTGTAGTTTTGATTGAAGGCCCTGTACCTTTATACTATAATCCTGGGAACGTCCACGTTTTGGATGACGGATAACTGCTACCCTTGAAGTTTCTCACATTTGTGTCACCAATGATGGTTGACTGTGTTATCCGATTTACCGCACGGGCTGAATGTGCGCTGTGAGGCTGGGCACAAGTATCGCCACCGTCGGTGGCTTGATTTAAGTCTGTCAGAACTGCTGTATTTTCGATTTTGTTTTTTAGAGTACACAGGGATGACACGTTTGGCTCAATGTCAGTTGAAACAAACTTCGATGCAGTTATGGAGTAATGGTCATGAGTTTTAGAGTTTAGGTTTTCAGGTGGATGTACGTCAGAATCTTGTCTTGGTTTGGAGCTGTGCCTCTTCGTCGAAAAGTTATATTGTTGTGCATGGCTGGAGCAATATTTATTTGTGGTTCATTGACATTTTTTGGTGCGGAGATGCCGCTACAAATCACGCTATCAACATGTGCCGAAAGAAGTGAAAGGTTACCATTTTTTGTTAAATTTAGTTTAACTGTTAAATCTGCCAAGCTAGGCGATTCAGTTACAGCACACGAGTTTGAGGCCACAGTTACCTTTTCGGAATGATTTTCCCTTTCACCATGCATTTCACTTGCCAGCTTTGCACAAAAGACCTCACCATCTGCCTCAATCCTCGCACCAAGCCTCGAAAACAAATCCTCGGCATATTCCTGTAAGATCTCTTTTTGTTTAGTAAAAAAGTCCGATGTCCAAGACTCAAAACTGGATTTAAAAACTGCGAATTTGGACTCAAGAGCACGTGTGATATGCTCCGCAACCTTGTCTACCTTAACGCTGATCGCGGCCAAGGCCACGTCTTTTTCCAAACTGAAATCTTCCAATTTATTTGAAAGTCTCGAAGAAAGATCATGCAGGGCAGGGAGTCCCGTGTGGTCGCAACCTTCAATTTCTTTGCCCGCGGTATTTGGACATCTCAAGTCCGATGCCGAAAATGGTGTGCTCCTGGTTTGCGTAAGCGCCAATGACGTCGACTGGATGGAATCAAAGAAAATTGTCTTGTGTCTACTGTCAGGAGTGCACTTCCGAGATTCAGAATTACTATGGACTCTTGCTGATTAGTTAAAACTTGAGTGCAAAAAATTCTCCATAGTTATGTGCAAAAAGGAGAAAGAAAAAAAGAAACACACACAAGAAAAATTTAAAATAATGGTCTTGATGATACCAGTAGACAATTAAAAAAAACTATTGTGCGAAAAAAAATCAAACACCACGAACCTCCGGCGAGACTCGAACCAGCCCAAATATGTGTCCAAGATGGCGACTCCCAAGAGAAATCAAAACAACACCGCAACCGCCCGCACAAAACGGTCCTCACAAAGCACAACACGGTCACAGCAACAAACCGATGGCCCCGCAGCACACGTTTACCGCAGCAGAACCTGTTTACTGCTACACCGATAAGCTACTTCTACTTCATGCCAGATCATCGTTGAGTTAGTAAATATTAATAACCATGAACACGGATCGGTTATTTAAAGCTCAACCGTGAACCATTCTACAAACTCAACTCCTGGTGCCGGCACCCAAGTCCCAAATACTAGAGCTCCGACACTAAAAGCTTACCAAGACTTACTAATTGCTTACTTACTAGAATTGCAGCTGGGACCCATTGTTGAAATGCCCTCCCGATGCAGGGACCCCAGTCCCAAATGCCTAGAGTCCCGACAGTAAAAAATAGGTAAGACTTACTAATGAGAATTGGTGCCAGGACTTGGCACCGGGACTACAGAGCATTTGAAAAATGGATCCTGGTTGCACTTTTGATAATTAGTACAGTAAGTCGTAAAATAATATGACGTTACCCTGCTTAGACCAGAGGTTGCCAAACTTTTCAGGCTGAGGGCCATTTAGCAGATTTGCTTATTGTTCACGGGCCAGAATTTTCCCTCATCTATAGTTCTAAAGGGATCCAGTGGTGAGTAAGATTTCCCCCCCCCATTAGGTTAGTGAGGATTGACCTTCCTCAGTACCATACACCAGTGTCATCAATGAGATGGGTGTCATCCATTTTGTAAATTAATGTTAAAGTATATTTCCACTACCCCCCCCCCGGGCATTGTTGGCAAGAATCATGGTTTTGCTTCTCACTTGTCGATAATGCAGATGCTAGTCATTCCTGAATGCAGTCATGTTTTTCAAACGTAACCCAGATTCAAAAGGATAATAAACAAAAACGGAACGTTAAATGTTAAGAGTAAGGGTCTAACAGTCAAAAACTAGAAGGAACACGGACAAGCTTTGACAGTAAGGGCCTAGGTGTAAAATTTTGTCAGTAAGAGGCTGGTAAGCATTAGACCCTTACTACCCGGTAGCAAGCTTTCGTCATTAACAATACGAAAACAATAAATAAGTTTACTGAAGTTCTTTAAAGGTATTCCTAGCACAAAAAACGTGCTACACGTTCCGTCTGAATAGGCATACAAAGTTGGGTTTACAAACTTATGGCACCAAAGCGTGAGGGGGTGGGGGTGGAGACAGCGGTGGCTTGACTTACCCCAGAGGGAAGCACTGATAATTTCGTCTGGGAACAGATGGAAGCTTTCTGGGAACAAAATATGCGTTCTAAGTGTGTAAATATATAAAAACTGGCGAAAGGTGATAATATAAAACAAGATGCACTAACACTGCATTAGTAATTCGACGTGTCGTATGGTAGAATAAAAAATATCTCTAATTGACGTATGAACTTGGAACGGCAGACATACCAACAGGACACTACTAAAAAATCTAAATGCATGGTGTACTGTATCTACTATATTGCACATTATATTAAAAAAAAATTGTCTCGTAACGTTTGCTACTACGATACGGCAAATGAGCCAGAATCTTGTGTGCGACGATGCAATCACTGACCAGATAAGTTTACATCGGACGCTGATATGGGTTTTCTTACAGAAAAAAAAAAAACTGAAAGCGTCGTTGTTTTACAGTTTCCCGTACCCGTTGTTCTTGTTCATCAGACTTTTACATTTTTTATATCTTCGAACACCATATTTCATAAATTCAGCAGGTAATTTGGTGGGGGGGGGGGGGAGTAGGAGAAATCATATTGCGCTGAGGTTGACTACTTTAAATTTATTTACACTTTTTAGGTGTATTAACAAAAATTAAAATATTCACACGAAAATTGTGACAAACTCCACATTGCATATAACACTGCAATTTCATGTGGCCAATTTTTGTTAGGCTACTCAATACAAAGTACTAGTTTTACTAGCGTTTTATAATTATCTTTATTATTATTGTTTGTAATTTTTAATTTGTGGTTAAAACTAATGTCGAACCAATAAAACTTACGTGAGTCTTCCTATTACGGATTTTAAAAAAAATCTGAAAGTCAGAGGCCATTAGGAATATCCCACCCTTCCCTCCCTCTGGCCAGTCCGCCACTGTGAAAACAGGACATAATTAGCTTTGCTCACTCGTTCAATAGAAACAACACTACAAATACGCGTAATAAAATACTGTAATATATTGCACCATGAGTCTATGAAAATGATGAGTTTTCAACTCTATCAGATTCAGTTTACTCTAGCGTGTGATCAAAAACCCCATACTGTACGGATGCGACACCTGTTGCCAGATCCCTGAAATAAACTTAATTCGTCTCGAAAACCGAAACCCGAAATCGAAACTTTGATCGCGCGAGCAACTCTTAAGCCGGAAACACAGTTAAGTGCGGAGCTGTTTCCTTCCTTGACTGAAGCTTGCCCTTGTATCTGACACTTGAATTAGATGTTTCTACCCAAGGCGCGCTGAGATAGTAGCTCCGCAGCGCTGCTGATTAATTGCTAAGCCAAACTACGAAAAAAAAAATTGTTTCTGTTTATAATTACGACTTTTTTTCTTCTGTGCGAACATGTATCTTCCTTGAGCATATTCTGTAGCCAAATTCAATCTGTGATTGGCGAGAACTAATTATGTCTTTGAAAATGGGAACAATGTGAACGTCTTGAAAATGCTTTAAAAAGTCAGCTGTGTAAAAGTCAACTTTTCTGTGTAACTAGTCGTGTAAGAGACCAGTCATCATTTATCGCTGGGGAGGAAGGGGGGGGGGGGGATAGGGGGGGGGGCCTTTTTTAAAACCCTTCCGATGGGGGGGGGGGCTCCTAAAGTTTTCAGGTGCCGTTAAGAGGGGGGGGGGTCAAAAGCACACTGATCAACTGGAAGAAAAAGTCATTTTTGGACCTCAAAAATGGCACTTTCAGAATCAAAATATCTAAAAACACCTCAGGTTCTACGACTCCCATGATGTGAATGTTGCAAGGTTTTGACGCTATTATTACCTTTTCTGCAAGTCTAGTTTTTACAAAAGATTTTCTAGAAAAGCCTTGGCACCTGGTTTCTTTGCTTCTTCGGTCTTTTAGGTGCTGACTATGTTGCGGATGTGGGCATTCAAACGTGTTCAGTGTTAAGTGTGTTCAACATACTTATTGTATGAATTTCGACAGGAGATGGGTGTAAGAAACATTTTATAGAACATTTTTAAACCAACATGTCTTTTCGTTAAAAACGAGACACGTTTCCTTACAACTAACGGTTACTATCGGTTTGGAGAGCTATACTTACTTATTTTGGCTACAACACTAATCTTGGCTGCAGGAATCATCTGCAGACGGTCTCAATGGATATACGAAAAGCGCACATTTTTCGCGGGGGGGGGGGGGGACGCGTAGCGTTCTTTTTTTTAACGTTCCGAAATCGATTCGTTTAGGGACTTCCCTGGTTAGGGGCTGGATAATTGCTTAATATTTGCATAAATAAAAAATCTGGACAATCCTCTAAACGGAATATCATATAAAGGAAAATCACCTAAACGGAATATCGTATTTTTCATTACACGAAGTTCGTGTTAGACGATTTTCCGTTATACTGTATACATTCTTCCAGTTAGACGATTACCCATGTGATTCCGGGAGATGATAAGGGCGCCGGCCTATGGGCCCATGAAGGGATTGGAAAGGGTGAGGGGCAAATGAAATCTTGTATAAGATTTTATAAAAAATTTTTATAAAAAAATTGAAATTAAAAAGTACACATATTTGTATACTCGCCGTGTGAACAATTTTAAATTAGTAGTCGCGTGTATGACAGCAGTAATATGCGGGGGGAGGGAGGGGGGGGGGACAAATGCCAACATCAGGTCAAAAATCAAAAAAAGAGGGGGGGGAGGCGGCCCAGAGATACAGCTCGCCAAGAAAATATTTACTATTTACAGCTTGCGTGCTTCCCAGCATTTTTTTTTCGTTATCTTGTGGCTCAGGTTATTGCTGGCATGGCAATGGTATGATGGTTTGCAGCAGTTCGACTGACGACGTATTTGTTCAATGGGTCACTGTAGGCGCCCACAGACTTTCAAATGGGGGAGGGGGAGCATCCTTCGGAAAGAAGACCAATGATCATTAAAAGTACACAAAGAGCAACATTTTCAGTAATGTGCAGGCACCATTCCCAGTGTAGGTACCATTCCCAATGTATTCCAAAAAAGGTCTAAAACAACAGTTTTCCCAAATTAAAAAATAATAACTTGAAATGGCCAGGCGATATTGAACGAACTGGGGACCCAGGAATCAGTATTTTAATCCTTGAATAGCCTTTATCTGTATTTACCGAAAGGGTCCTTGTTGATTCATTCCTGGCGACATAGGTCACATGTCACATAGGTGCCGACACACTTTCAAACTAGGGAGGGGGGATGAAGAAACATCCATCGAAAAGAAAGGTAAAGATCACTAAAAATGGTGCAAGCACCATCCCCCCCCCATGCATTCTAAAAAAATATGTCTAAATACAGCTATTCTAAAAAAAAATTAGATGGCCGGGTCATATTGAACTTGTAACCCTAAAATCAGTATTTTAATCCTTGAATAGCCTTTGTCATGGCTTATCTTTATTTACTGAAAGAGCATAAGGGGCGGGGGGTGATCAAAATGCCTTAATGTGCGGGCTTCCCTTTCTTGTCAGTTGCGACCTGGTTCAGCAAAACGGATATTTGGTGTTAGCTTCGAGTTCATCACACGTTTCTTTTAATAATAAATTCTTGTTAAATATCGATGGTTTGTCTTCAAAATTATAAAAATGAAATTATGTAAAGTCAGTAATTGTATTGTATGCTCTTTTGTATTACTAAAAAACAAGTTCACAAGTGTAAACTTCGTACATTGTTTTTTTTTCTTTCTATTATTATTATGACTTTTTCCCACATTATTTATCTGTTTGTGTATTTGTGTTTCCATGGATCCGGCAAAGCTGTGCTTTGCTAGGTGTGAGCTTGGCTCAAACTCACGCCAAAGCTTTACTTTGCTAAGTCTGAGCCTGGATTTCATTATGTGTACCAAAGTGAATCTGATATCGGCTCAGGCTTCGCCCTGACTTAGCAAAGTACCAGCTCAGACTTTGAGTTGAGCCGTTATTATAAATTTGGCCCTAGGGTAAAACGTTTTGTAATGGACATGCGACAAGACATAAGGCGTATTTGCATATACATTCGATGCGGTGTGCGGCCGGCCTTACCCCTGCGTCTAGTTCTGACTTCTGTAGATCTTATGTTTTATCACCTGTTGGTTGGTGTAAACAGGAGTGTTCGTTGAAATTAACACGTATAAGGTCAACTCTCATTTGTTTGTTTTTCTTAATGATTTTTTGCCCTATCTGCTCTGTCATTTAAATGCACTGTCCCATTTTGTTGCTTCTCAAGCTTTAGTGTTCCCTTTTGTTAGCTAATCGCCACTGGTGCAGTTCAAAATATTTAAATACGAAAACATTTAGTTAAGTTTTTGGCGATCAATTAAACGCAGTCATTCGTGGATCGATTGATCTGTGTCTGATCATATCCGAAGAATAAGCTTAATTTTTTTTTCCTGTTTAAATATTTTACAATGCTACCAGTGGCGATTTAATACGAGACTTTGTCCGGGTGAAAGGGTCAATTCCCGCCAAACATGCTTTCTGTGCCTAGCAATTCACCCCCCACCCCCTTCCAGAGAGAAATTTCTGGCCAAATGAATCGTTGGTACGAACGCAAGTGTTATGAGTGCACAAGCGAATTTTGTCTGATCGAGCGCACGTTACTGGAATGTACCATACATCGAGTGCAACTTACTGGAATGAACCGCACATCGGGCTATGATATTTTATGACTATGCAATCAGAACTGGTTGGAGGTGGAGGGGGAAACTTCATGCGGAAACGATAATACATCCTATAACCCAACCACGAAACATAACTGCCGGAATATTATGAAGAATGAAATTCCAGATATGCACTCGATATTAACACTGGCAATAGCCAGTGTTAGTAAGGGTCGACCTAGGATCTCTTGTGTTAAACTTACAACTTTGAGAGCTTATAACTCTGTCAAAAGTAAACATCTTTAAACCAAATTTAAGCCTGTCTGCAGTCCAAAAATTGTGAACTCAAACTCGAGATACAGAGAGGGGCCAAATAGACAACTTCTTGTTCTTGGTCTTGGTCTTGTTTTGGGGATGTACCTTTCGTCTGTCCTCTCTACAGGTCAAACCATTTGTCCTATGACGCTGGTTCTTAGCTCGTTTTACAGGTATCGCTCCGTAGATGTGCCCTTTCCACAAGGCATTTTCTAATTGGTCAAGTGGTTCAGGGTTTATGGAGCTCTAAACGACCAGATCGATTGTTTTACATTGTTTTAAACATTGTTATTATGCAACAATGCCAATTAGCAAGCGCCAGCTGCAAGACTGAAGTCAAGGCCTCTCTACAGTCCAAAAATTGTGAAATTCGGTCCAGCCAAACCCGAGATACAGAGAGGGGCCAAATAGACAACTTCTTGTTCAGCTTCTTCTTGATTAATAAACAAAAACGGAACGTTAAATGTTTAGAGTAAGGATCTAAAAGTCAAAACCTAGAAGGAACACGGACAAGCTTTGACAGTTAGGGTCTAGGTGTAAAATTTTGTCAGTAAGAGGCTGGAAAGCATTAGACCCTTACTACCCGGTGGTTAGATTAGTTCTAGTCTCTTCGGACTGAACGTGTGTATGAACGGTTGTAGCAGGTTTTCTTTGTTCTTAGAATATTGTTTTGGAACTTTAATAACACAATTTTCTTGTGAAGTTTGGCATTTTGTCTTTTGATGCTTTAGAATTTTTATTATATTTCGTAGATTTATGGTAGAGGATTACCATAATGCTGTCTGCTACGAATATGCTGGCATGTTACTAAATTGAAAAATAATTTTCAACGTAAAGCAAAGCAGGAAACGTATAACCATACTACCACTTGATCATCACATGGGTCATTGTAGGATGATTTCCAGTTTTTCGTGAAAATGTATTTATTGCTGACCACCGGGTAGTAAGGGTCTAATGCTTTCCAGCCTCTTACTGAAAAAATTTTACACCTAGACCCTAACTGTCAAAGCTTGTCCGTGTTCCTTCTAGGTTTTGACTTTTAGATCCTTACTCTAAACATTTAACGTTCCGTTTTTGTTTATTAATTCGTGTTACTTTTAGAATTGCAGCTAAACTGTAAAACAGTGCAGTTGACGGTCACAGCTGATAGTTTAACACAAGAGACCCTAGGCTGACCCTCACTAATCTAGCTATCGCCAATGTTAACAATAGAAACAAATCCTTTAATCTTCAGTCTATGTCTCGCAGCTGATGTTTGCTAATTGGTATTGTTGCATAATAACAATGTTTAAAACAATGTAAAACAATCAATCTGGTGGTTTAGAGCTCCGTAACCCCTGAACCACTTGACCAATTAGAAAAGGCCTTATGAAAAGGGCACATCTACAGAGCAATACCTGTAAAATGAGCTAAGAACCAGCTTTATAGGACAAATGGTTTGACCTGTAGAGAGGACAGACGAAAGTATCCCCAGAACAACAACAACAACAACAACAAGCTGAACAAGAAGTTGTCTATTTGGCCCTTGTTTGCATCTCGGGTTTGGCTGGACCGAATTTCACAATTTTTGGACTGCAGACAGGCCTTTACTAGTCAAGGCTAGATTCCAAATTTGGTTTAAATATGTTTACTTTTGACGGAGTTATAAGCTCTCAAAGTTAAGAGTTTAACACAGAGGTCCTAGGTCGACCCTTACTAACACTGGCTATCGCCAGTGTTAATGATGTTGTTGTTCTGGGGATACTTTCGTCTGTCCTCTCTACAGGTCAAACCATTTGTGCTATGAATCTGGTTCTTAGCTCATCTTACAGGTATTGCTCTGTAGATGTGCCCTTTCCATAAGGCATTTTCTAATTGGTCAAGTGGTTCAGGGGTTATGGAGCTCTAAACGACCAGATTGATTGTTTTACATTGTTTTAAACATTGTTATTATGCAACAATGCCAATTTGCAAACGCCAGCTGCAAGACTGAAGATTAAAGGATTTGTTTCAATTATTAAGTGTTAGTAAGAGTCAGCCTAGGGTTTCAGTGTTAAACTTTCAATTTGGACCGTCAACTTCACTGTTTTACAGTTTAGCTGCAATTCTAAAAGTAACACGAATTAATAAACAAAAACGGAACGTTAAATGTTTAGAGTAAGGGTCTAA
>JAHWFP010139374.1:0-13022 GCA_023313725.1 Lithobius niger
CTACCCACCCATTGCAAAGTGTATCTTCCAGATGTAATTAGGCAGAATTTCGTGGACGGAATCGTTCAACAGAATTACAACAACTATCGCGTTTTAACTCTTTCTCTTTCTCTGGGGGGGGGGGAATTGATGCTTAATGGAGCATCGACAACAAAGTCATTAGCGCCAACCTCAGTCTCAGTGCTGTTTTCCGGGTTGCTACTTCCACTGCCGCTTTAGCGTCCACAGTTACTATTTTACCGTATGAAGCAAACCTTAGTTAGCCTCACGATTATGTTTCAATCCCTTTTGTCTACAGTCCTGGCCAGTTCCGACCTATGCTGTGACCTTTGGCTCGCCAGGCAAAGTTTCGTCCTTCTGGTGGATCCCAGTGGTGAGAAGATGTATGGCACCCGTGGACGCCTCTAGCCGGTGAAGGGCTATACCTTTTGTTTCTCTACCAGTTCAAAACTGAAGAGATTTTTCTGTCGTGGTCAAGTGAGTCACGTTTCAAAGCCCGAAGAAGACTTGTTCGGGCTGCAATCCAAGGCCTCCCCTTATTCTCTTGATGTCCATCATCAAATTTATGCTAAGAAGAATTTCCACACCAGAACACAAGTGATCGGCTATTCCCTTTAAGAAGTGAGAAGAGTTTTAGCGAAGAAAGCCAGAATGTCTGAAGGTCCGCTCCGATTTGCTTATCACGAAAGGCATTTATCATCACCGAATTTCACAAGGGTAGGTTTATTTACTTTTGAAGTGGGGTTTGGGAATATGTTGTGAATTTCGTGGTTAAGTTTTGCTAAATAACATTGGGCTATGTAGCAATTTAGTGAGCGCTATTTTGTGGTCATTTGTTTTACCTACTGTTTACCAGAGGTCGCTGTGCGACTTCTTTTGTGTGATTGCGTACTTTGTTGGAATTGATACTCATTGATTGTTAGGGCCACGGGCCATGTTGTAAAACAGGCTGTTGTAACAAATAAAAGGTTAGTTGGAGACTGCATTCCCATTGTTTAACTCGCTTTTTCTCTGCTTGTTGATTTTGCAATCTATGTCATGGTTGGGCCTTTTTCGAAGTTAGGCTTTGGCCATGCCTAAACTTAACTCTAATGCCCTTTCTTTCAGCGGTGTGTTGTGTTTGAGTTGGTGACGAGAAATAATAGGTTCGTATGGTCCTTACAGGTGTAAGCTAGTTTGAACTAACCCTTAAGATGAGGTAGTTACTGGGACGTTTGGTGGAATGGCCAAATATGAACCGACAGGTCAGAGACTCAAATCTGCGCCACACATTACTCTTGGTGTATTGGCGCATTGGCGTATTTCGAAAATGAACTTGGGGTTCTACGTACATTCATTTTAAATGTAAATAGTTGGTACTCCTACAAAACGTTTCTCCTTTACGAAAGTAGACATTCAGCTCTCGAAACTGTTTGCAATGAAACGAGTATTGAGAAATGCTGAGAAAGGGAGGTAATTATTGTAAGTGGTTGAAAAGCAAAAAGAAATATTTGGGCACTGTTGGTTCTTGACAGAACTGCTCAATGTAACCATGTTCACAAAGGTATTCATTCAATTAATGTTTGTACACCATTTGTTAACCTAATTACATTATTTTTTCAAGTTTCTTTGCATTTTCAGCTTAAATCGATGAACTAAGTGAATTAAAAAGCAAAAAAAAAGCTTGTTAAAAGAACCATTTTTAATTTATTAAGTGACTCAATGTAAGTGGTACGTTTCTATTTATGGTTTCAGGTAAACCCACATGCGCAGGTGTAGGAAATGAACTAAGGCAAAATGTTCAACTTCATTATGCATATTGCTGAACATAAGGCTGCCAGACAGCATGACATGCAATATTTAAAATAAAAGCAAACTGAGTTGCGGTTTTATTAAAATTTTAATTGCACAAATAAACTCCCTTCGTAGCATCCGGAGATAGATGGATGCGGAATTCTAGACAAAAAATAGTGTTCTTCGTGTGACTAGGCATATCCAGTCATATAAACTTTGACGTCAGTCCCCAGACGCAATGAATGGTGGTTACTAATAATCGCTTGTATTTCTCGTTTTTTATTCATTTGCTTGTATGGAAAAAAGCTTTTGTATATTTGCACTTGCTTCATATTAGTATCCCCAAGGTTTTGTTGTTGTTGCTATTTGACGCACACTCTTAGCGCTAGAAGAAAAAAGGGACAAATTTGCTAGGTAAATACCAACGAAAATTCGTAGGATCTTTTACATGCCACAATTGACATGAGCATGAGACATCACAGGGCTTTTCTCTTCCTTAAAATGCGAGGATAGTTGAGGTTGGACTTGAACCAGGTACCTCTGGCACATGAGGCGGTCACGCTAACCATCAGGCCACCTCGTCACCTTGCCACAACCCTAAGATGTCATTAGTTCATTGTGTTTTAATGAAGTATTAGGGTGTAACAATATTAGCACAATAGCATGTCTATTGTTTTTGTGTGTAATAAAATATAAGAAATAAAAAATAGGAAAAGGAAAAAATGTGTGCATTGCGAGTCGTTCGTCACGCTTTTATGTTATGTTATTCCAAAAAAGCGACCCATGAAATAGTAAAAAAAAAAATATATAGGCCAACAAGCTTGCTGATTAATAATATTTTTAACACTTCTGATGGCATATGGCCCGTCTTCTCATAAATTCTGCCATTGCAGTAGTCGTGTTTGTCATCTAACTAACACTGAGTAACATTACGTGGTCACAACATACGTTTAGTTTCGTATTGTTGCTAATTTGTGTATAATATGTTAGAAAAATGGTAATTTAGTGAAAAAGATACTTTCTGGTGCAACATAATTGTCCTAACCCCATTAGGAGAGAATGGGTTCTTAAATTTAGCCACACTAGTTGAATTTTTAAATTTATGATAAAGAGGATATGATTCGTAGCACGTTTATTTCCTTGCCATGTTTTACCATGCTATAACTTTCACACCTTTTATACTTTAAGCCTCGATTCGTTCTTACTTTTAGTTTTATTGAAATGCTACACGATGGAATATTGAATAGCAGTAGCTGCAGTTGGGAGAACTTTCTGAAAAACTTGAGACTGACAAGCACTCAATTCGCATGTAAATCTTTTGTATATCTTTTGTAAATCTTTTGAACAATAATTTTCAGCTTTCGGCCTTTGACGAAACAGCTAAAAACCACACAAAACTTACAAAGAACAAGATACACAATAAGATAGCCTTATACCGGATGTTTGACTGGCCATGGCACAACAACACCAAAGCAGACCAGTTGCCATTTAATGAGATTTGCTGTCATACTCATACAACTATATACAATTTCAAGAAGCTCATCATGGAAGTTTCCAACGAACAGTGTTAGGTTAAAATCACTATTACATTGAATGGTGCATTCTTCGATATTTTTCTTAGAGTGTCTAATTATCGTTCTATATAATCTTGGCATTTTCCTGGCAGGGTTTACGAGAGAGTTTTTTTTTTGCAACGGGACATTAGTTCACTTTTCGTTTCGTTCCTCAAGAACGGAATAGCTCTACCCCCAGCCAACCGAAAGGATATGCCCGTATAGATGAATCTGCATGCTGTAGCTTCGGCATTAAACCCCAATGAAAGTTCGAAACTAAATGACGACTGATGCAACAGTAAATTTTATATACGTATGTCATACGTATGTATTTATTTATTACCTTAAGTTCGCAGATATAAAAAGAACGACTGATTAATTTTTTTTATTTAATCTGGAGTTCGTTAAACTTATTACTAAAGCCTTTGGTTTATTGTAGCGTGGCATGTTTAGTGGTTGACTCTGTACTAAATTGTATCAGGAAAAAAGGACCCAACACAATGCCTCCAGTAAAGAACACCCTCTAGAAAAAAACTCCTGTAGAAAAAAAATCGCCCCAGTAGTGAAAGTTGGTCCAGTGGTGGTAATGGCAATTGAGCCTCAGATTTAAGAAGGTTCCTTTAGACGAGCGTTAGTTTGTTCCAGACGACTTAAAGCTCCAAGAAATTTATTTTAAAAAGTATCATTGTGTATTTACTAAACTCTTGGTTTCCAACAATCAACTCCCAAATAATTAAAAGTAGACGCTTTTGGAACAGGACAATGCTGAAGTAATAGTGCTGTATTATTCACAACACTACAAATAAAAAAGCGCGCAATGAAGCGAAAGAAAACTGCAGTGTGAAGATGTAAACAAACAGCTGTCGTAGTGTAGTCTCTGGGAAAGTTTTTTCATCTAGACAGCTGCTGTACATTCGTATTCAGTGCTGTTCAAGTATGCTACGATCGTGAGTTGTTTATAACTGCGAGAGCCTGCACAGGTTAAAAGCGGATTTGTAATACTAATAATGTAGCTTACACTATTACAAGCTTAAATTAGCTTAAATTACAAGCTTACACTATAAAGTACTACCAAAGGGCTACTACAGAACTAATTATTTGCACTTAAGTAGTAACCTGCGCATTGTCCACTATCAAAGCGATGCTAGTAAACTCAGTTACGCTGCAGTTAAAGCATTAACACTGTGTCTCAAACGATTTTATTACTGACGATTCCTAATTATATGGACAAGCTCCAGTGGAAATGACTTTGCTATTGAAAAATTCTTCAAAGCAATAACTGTGACGTACATATCGCGAAAACGGAAAAGCAGACCATTGTTATTACAAAGATTAAGCATAATTCTCCACACCCGTCATTTTTGCAATATATGATATAAATTATAGTCAAATCTTCCAATTTCAGTCATACGCATTTAAGCCTGGTAACATACTGCTTACTGCTGCTCTTTTGTAAAAATAGGCCAATATAAGCCATTTGAAAGACAGTATTTTTATCTAATGCAGTCCACAGAATTACAAAACTTCCCCGAGAACAATTTTGAACCTGCTTGGACAACATTCGATATTAACTGTTCTCTAACTAGCTTACACTGGCCAATCTTTGCAAAAATATAACAATAACTATTGTCCCTCTAGTAGTCTTCTACTGTAAGTAGTGGTGGAGGGAACCCGGTTGGAGTTCGGCTCCCAAAAGTAAAAAAAATACGAACAACAATACATTATATAACTTATCGTGTGAATTTTCAAAAGTTTTTTTATAAGCGAAAGGTTTTTTTTTTTAATTTGTTCAAATTGTTGTTTGACTTATGCAGTTTTGCCAGCATTCGGCCGTCAGTTTATGCAATTTTATGCAATTTTCAGTGTATTGCGTTTTCATTCCCTTGATAGTGAGCTTGATAGTGCTCGAAACGTCGGGTATTCTTGATAGTGACATTGTGCACTTTGGGCCTCTCATGTTCAACATACTATGTAAAGGGGGTTAAATTTCCTAGCCAAATAATAATATCTTGTACGATGGGACATGCTTGATAATGACAAAAAAAAACAAGAGTGTCATATCCTAAGAAGCATCAGATCCACAATAATAATTATTGGGGATGAGTAGACCATTTAAATCAATTTTTGTGAGCTTATATAGAAAAGTTGCGATGCTTTTCTGCAGCAGCAGGATAATTAATAAAGTCAATATTATTTTTCTTACCAAAGGATTAGGTAATATTTTCTTTCATTGCAGTCTTGTCTTAGTACATTTATGCAAGAAAATGAAGCAGCTCCTGTGCAGAAATCGAAGTGAACTGACCTGAAAATGAATAGAAGCGTCGTGTTGCACTCTTTGCGTGCTCTTTTAATGATATTGGCCCATAAAACGTAATTTGTTTAAGTGCTTTTAATACGCGTAGAGTGTTATTTATTTATTTATATGCTAGACCAATTCATCACACACTTAATGACAACTAGCACGAACTACATATTTATATACACTCAGAGTGAATAAACAAACAAGTGGCCTTCTTAGCAGTCGGTTCCATTGCTAAGGCTAGTGTGTTATTGAAATACCCATCGCACGACCCGACTGCTGTGAATTTATTTATCTTTAATTATAGAAGTTTATCATCATCAAACAGACCGTAACTTTCCACTTAGTAACCTTAAATATAATTTCAGTCAAACTATTAAGGGGTGGACAGGTGCATGATGAAATATCCGACAAAATCACGATTAACTCTGATAGTCTGGAGATTTTATTCCGTAAAACTGTCCACGTTTTAACTGCCATTTGTTCCGTTATTTTCGACCCTTTAGGACCAATTTTTCCACTCAACATTTAGATTGGGGTGGTCTCACTTCCCACATCTTCCGATCAAGGTGATCATGTTTAGGAGTGCTATATTAAATGAACAAATCACTAACAATACTAACAAAGTAAATATTACTTATTTAAACATAACTTTTCAAGTCTTCGAATTATTGAACAAATTTTTGCTGAAATAAAAAAATGTAAAACTACCAGTCTGATGTACCCCGCATCACTTATTAAAAACATCATAAATGCGGCCAAAGTAATTAGCTAAATTACCATCAACCATTTTCAATGTTCAATACAAGTCCGTCACTGTCTGAAAATTGGGAAATGATGAATGATAGTCCTGCGAAAATTTCAATAGTAGTTTTTTTTTTATGATTTTACGTGTAACATAGGTTGCCTGTCTCCGGTATCAGGATTTTAACTTTTGAACACTCCCAACCAGTTTTATGAAAGCAAGTTTATTAAAACTGTGGTCAAACTTAGTCAGCGTATTTAATGGATTTAATGGTTGGTTAGAATTTGTTACTGTTGCATGCAATTTTTTTGGTTTTCTTTAAGGTGAATTTATTCCACAAAAGCTTGTACGATTTCTAGAGAAATAACTGCAATTAATAAGCCTTGGTACTAAGAAATTTTGACACTTCAGTTCATGTAAAACTTCGTTAAACTTTTAATAACAGTTGAAAGCAAATTATTATTTTCCTACCAAAGATAGTACAATGGGGCCAGACACAACAGCAACATTATGGGAAAAAGTTAGATGTATACGTATACAAAATTTAAAAGAAAAAATACAAAATCTGCATATGAGCCTGCAATAATGCTATCAGTATAGAAATCTAAACAATATTCCGTAATTCTGCAAATCAATTTAATGTCAAGCCTAAGGGAGGTAGGGAGCAAAGGAATTGAAAATAACTGTTAAAGAACAAAGTAATTCGATACAACTGAAAAGTTCATTAATAAACTGCAATTTCTCAGAAGATAAAATAGTGCAACATCGTCGGCTGTTTTTAGTACCGTTGTGCAAATAACAATAAGTTAAAAAAAAATTAGGATCCTCACTATTAACTGAAGAAAACAAATGGTCATGTTCTTAAGCAGGCTCCTTTACCAAAAATTTCTTTCCTCTTTTTCTGAACAACTAGACTTTTTTCTGGCTAAGGCTCTGTTTAGCCTTTTAGTTTAAAAAAAACCTCCTACTGAAAGCCATTTAAAATCCTCCTGAATATTTCTGATTAGGCCGCTTGGATTAGTTGTTGTTTTTTGAACTGCCAAAGAATGACTAACAGATTCGTGTGATATTAGAACACAAATCTGTTGGTAGTTCTTTGGCAGCTTATAAAGAAAAAGTAATAATCCATCCAGCTTAGCCCAAAAATTCAGGAAAATGTTAAATGCCTTTGTGTAGGAGGGTTTTATTTTTAATGTGACTAGGGCAAACAGAGCCTTACAAAAAAAAGCAAATCCATCAGAAAAAGAGGAAAAGAAATTCTGGTAACAGTAAAACATTTTTGCACAAGACTCTTGACAGTTATTCTTATACTAGATCAAAGCCACTCAAAATGGTGGCACGGTATGTCATGAAACCAAGCCAGTGAAAAGTAATCTATTTTTTGTTATTACGGGGCTGTGCCCCGCCCCCCCCCCCCCCTGGAACACTTCACAATTATTATCTGTGGGTTGGAGGGGTCAAGTAATGCACCGGAGAAAAAGTCTTCCAAAAGGAACATATTAGCAATAAAGTTCCTATGATAACATTCACAGAGAATATCTGCCTGTAATATCCTAAATATCGTAAACATTTTTGTAATAGACTGTTTTGCCAGTTTATGGTCACACTAAAATAAAGCCACTCAAAATGGCCTCTGCATGTCAAAAGCATGAAGCAGCTGTAAAAAGTAGTCAATCGTGTGGAGGTGGGGAACTGTGCCTAATCTCCCACCCTATCTCAGTGGGCCTCAAGGAAAAACTTCAATTATCTGAGTGCGTAACTGCCTTCAAAAGAGCCTTTGATACATGGCCAACATCCCGAATAAAACTCAGTTTGTCATTCGGTAAGGGGAGATGTGCCCTACCCTCCTAAGTAGGACACAAGGCACACATTCAACAATTATTCTCCGAATATTCAGCCTACCTTGTTGAAAATTGACACGTGGGTAATATATGGCAGTGTGCCAAGCAGTTTTTTTTTTAATTTGTAACTGGGACAAATAATTAAAAATCCAAAATTCGATAAGAAAACTGGAAAAGAATTTCCGGCAACCATTGGGGATTCCATCAGAATAAACCTAAAATAATGCCCATTTTTTAGTAATGTTGTTATTTGAAACGGTGCTAATTTGAGTTAGCAGCTACCAAAATTAATTAAAATTTGGGGTTTCCATCAATAAACCAAAAATGCCATCCATTTTTGAACAGTGTTGGTTGCTTCCCACAGTCTGGATTTGGTTGAGAAACCACGAAATGGCCAGTAATTTTCCAATAAAAAATCATATAAGACTAATACTCAGCATTTGACAATAATTAAACTAGCTAAGTTGAAAATAAACATTGTAAAGGTTTGTTTTTTTTCCCCTAACGAGTGAATACTAAATTCTCTCTAAACCAGGAAACAGGCTTTGGGCTTATTGTAGTCAGAGCGAACAGAACTTTATTTCAAATTTATATTTGGTGTTTATTATAATGACTGTCCCATATTTGTTAATTCTTCTTAACAATCTAGGAAAAATGCTCACTCGGCTAAATTTGGGCTCTTTGCCTTTTGGTGTGATGTACTGCTGTTATTTGCAGGCCTTTGTCTTATTTTAGCTTTTTTCTCCAGATAGGCCAAAGCTACGTATCATATTTATTTTAATAGGCTTTCGTTTGCTCCATCACTTTGTGTCTGTTTAGTTATTTTTAGCTTCTTTCCACATCCGAAACTAAAGATGTGAGCCATCGCTGCCGACTAAAAATAAAATGTCACATTTGTTACGGTGGTGGGGGCTGCCGTCACCAATAATTCTGACATTGTTTACAACAATAATTACTCTTGTGCAAAGTGCCTTCCCTAAATTACAAATATTAATAATAAAGCATTTAATTGCAAGCCAAACAATCATCAGAGCTATAGTATTAACAATACTCAAAAGATTCAGCAGGTTGCCAAATGGACGGCCATTATGGTCCTGAATCATGAGCGTTAGGTCACTGATTAAGACACCATAATCACTAATACCTTTAGATGCTAAAGATGTTTTGTCATGGGAACACTTTGATCATTGATTATTTTGTAACATTTCGACAAGACGTTTAACTTTAAACTGGAATTACGTGGTTCGGTTCATCTCAACCCTTCAAATATTCTTATAATCAAATTCATTATACAAACTGGAACTCGGTTCGTTAGTAGGACAATTATCTGAGCACCTGGATAGTATTTCAGACTTCACTCAGTGGTTTAGTGTGTAGGCTTGATGGTCTTGACAAAGGAATGTTATGTGATTTCAATTGTTGCCCTATTGATTGTTACTTGGTCGGCATTTAAAAGTTTGTTAAGGGTGCTCGATTGTAACGGTCATCTGCCGTTTCTGGCGCGGTTCTTTCTTAATGCTGCTGTGGCTGCCTTCGACGTTGTGGTGAGGGGATCATGTTGCCGCACGCATTAGAAAAATGTCTTTACCCATTGCATTTTTTGCTAGGAGGGCCTATAGAGAAGCGGTTACCTGGACGTGGCCGCACATGCAAAAAGTGTGATCATCACTCTGACAGTGGCTACAGTGAACTCTGCACCATCTTTGTGGTTGGATTGTATAATGGCTACCTTGAACTTGAACTTTCTTGTTATTAAAGTTGGTTGAGGGTGAGAATAAGGTCCGCTTGCTTGACGGCTAGGACTATTACTAAGGTAGATGATTCGTGAGGATATTGAACCAGACGAAACTCCTTTGGATTCCGGATGTGCTAAAGTATAGAGGGGTTCAGACTTCTCTTTGCTTGTGTATTGAGCAGTAGAGGAAATGTCAGCAGTTCGTGCCATATGTGAGTACGCCAGACTGGCATATTGATAGCGACGGTTGGGTAGGAAACAACAGTTCGTGCCATGCATAGGAGAGGCAGTCGATTAGTTAGATTTGAATTAACGTTATGGTAAGAGCTCAACATGAATGCAATAGTGTGTCACATGTGATGGCAAAAGATGTGTGTTTTACACCACGCAATGATGCATCCGTCATTCTTGGTTAGGTGATAGCACGTTGAAATCAATTCTTCTGTCACGGCTCGACCCCTACAAATATGTGAGTTTATATCTTCGGATGACCTCATTGCTGTTGTCTTCAAGTTCTTTAGTTTTTCCATTTTATTATACGGGTGTACACAAGCGAAATCTTCGATCAGTCTTTACCAAATATGGTGAGCTGTGGACATTGTGAAAATGAATTGACTTAACTGTCGAAATGGTTCTCATCAGTGCAACTTTACACTCTGAATTCCTTCGCACCCAGTCAATGTCTTCGGCTGGTATTGCAGCGGCGGGACACGTTCCAGAATGTCAGGCAACCATCACTTTTCTTGTACAAGACAGGCGAACATCATTCTCCAAGCTATGAAACCTTCAAGACCAGTTACAATTGGGATACCTTTACAGCAGTGGTAGTGACTTTCGGTAGGCATTGATTGAGGATGTTCAGACACCCCCCTTCCTCCACTGTTCCATTCGTCTCAGTATTTTTCTTCTTCCATAAATGAAGTGATGAATTGCTGAAGAAAATCGCTTTGGGGTTGGATCTTGGGAAGTGCTTCTCTGTTCTGCAATTCAACATAAGCATTATTGTGTGCTTTAGCACATGCTAACCAAAAAGTGGCCACGAAGCGGCGAATCCCACATTACTGTGATAAAGGTGGTATTAAACCACTGTGGTACCGAAAGTACCTACGCTACCATAGAGTGGTATTAAACCACATTGTTACCATAATGGGGTATTAAACTACAATGTTACCTTAATGTGGTACTAAACCACACTGCTATTATAATTGTTAGCAAGGGCTGACCTTTGCTGTTGAAGTCATATGCAGTGATCAATTCCCATACTTCAACAGTATGCAGAACCCCCTGGTATGCAGTGTGGCTATGAAATTCACAAGCCTAGATAATGAACACCACAGCGAAGAAGCTCCACGAGTCATTGGATGATTGGACCTACACATCGTAAAGATTATGGCATATGTGGTGTCATTCTTCACAATAAATTCGTGAACTATTATTTTGGTCCAGGTAGCCTTTTAATCATTGTGATAAATTCGCATTTCGTTATATGGTTTCTCTTTCTCTCTCTGCTTAATTTATTGTCGCAGATATTCTTTCCAATGCCCTAACATGTTGTTCTGTATCTACGATATTAACCATCTTGTCGGCGTGATGTACTGAAGGCCATTTTCGCTTCTGAGTGAAGTTGTTCCTTTAGTGAACAGATCGCTTACACGAATTAAATTGCACTCTCGAAATAAAAGTTCTTTATTGCACCATTCTGTATAAATAGACCATTGAAGCGTTGCTACAGTATAAGCATCGACTTTGCAGTACAATTCAGGGGTAGCCCTAATCCAAAATGGCAACTCACAAAACTTAATTTTATTTTAGCTCGATCTTGGAGATAGGCAATGGAGGGAATATGGCTAAGGTAAGAGTGTGGTTAATAAAGTCGTTGAGAGAGGCGGGACAATACAAAGGGGAATTGTTATGATATGTTAAAGAAATTAAAATAGAAAAATGCACCTGCATTGATGACAAGAAAACTACTACAAGCTTTAAACAGTTTATTAAAAACCATGACTTTGGCAACACCCTAGTATATGTCATTAAAGTGCTGGGATTACCTGCACCATACCACGTCAAACACTGATGTATATTTTATATACATAGTCTTGGAGAAACTATGACGTCCACATGTTGTGCAACTTCTCCACCCATTTCTTCTTTCGGAGAAAGTAAGTGATCAGAAAGCCAATAATCGTATAAATTATTAAGTTGTTGATGCGATAGCCTGAATTTTGAGGCGGCACAGTTAAAATAATCATAAATTTGTTCCAGACTCTAGAATTGATTTGAACACATTTCTTCTGTAGTAGAGAGTAAGTGATCAGAAAGCCAATAATAGTATTAATTCATAAGATGTTATTGCGATAGCCTGAATTTTGAAGCGGATCAGTTTCAATAATCATAAATATGTTGCAGACTCATGTATTGCTTTTATTGTGTGCGTGACCGAAACGAACGTAAGCATTTATCGAAGTCTCACATTCAGGTTGACTGTGAAGTTGAAAGAACGTGGTTAACCACTTTCTGCAACTGCGATACAACTATTCAAGGTGGTATGATCCTGTTGTAAAAATTCGAACGTTTCCACATTAGAAAGTGAAACTGAAGTTAGAAAGTTAAGACTTAATACTCCCAAAGGAATGAATTCCCAGTATGAACCCTAACATTGGCCAACGTGCAGAGTGGCATACTTTAGAACACTATATATTTTACTCTAGCAGAAATTGTAGGAGTAAGAAAAGTCAAATACGAATAACCAGGAAAAAACATTTTTTGTTGCATTTATTCCCATTTGTTCTGGCTCTGCTCTGTTCTAATAAAAATTGTCAACTAATAAAAATTTTAAACAGGACAGTAAGTCTTATCCAAAACCTAATCAGCAAACTTTGCACTGACTGTGATAGAAATGAATCCAAATTATCGTGCATATGTAGTTGGTCTTCAGTTAGGACCGAATTTTTTTTTTACGCATTTGTATTTTGGTTGAGAATACTCATGTACTGTGCATATAAAGTTAGTTAGGAAACGCCGTAAAGTTTCCAGGCACATAACTGATGCCCTCTCGTTGTTGTGTAAACTGTAATCC
>JAHWFP010139375.1:0-13306 GCA_023313725.1 Lithobius niger
TATTTGGTCGAAGGAAGGTGCAGCAGGGAACTAACAAGTTTTTTTTTTCACATTTCACTCCCGCATTTCCCACTCCCACATTTCACTCACGCATTGCTTTGCTAAATCAAAAATTGCTCTGCCCTAACTGGTAGTGGTAGGGAAAGAGTAGGAAAAGGCCGAAATCTGAAAAAAAAACTGAAAACTCACTTAACATGACTGTAATGTCCCAAATTACTTAAGCCTGAGGAGTTTTTGCTTTATCAGAAATGAACCAAAAGAAAATGAAGTTTTAACTGAAATAAAGTGAAGATTTAGAAATAAAAAATAAAATCCGAATTACCTATTCTGCATGTATAGGTGAAATATTTTCCGGACAATGTTCAAATTCCCTGGATTTTCGGTAAATACTTTTGAGATTCCCTGCTTTATCCCTGAATTTTCTAGACTTGATAAATTCCCTGAATTTTCCAGGTTTTCCATCCAGGTAGAACGCCACCCTGCGATGGGAAGCCCACTTTCAACTTTCTTCTGTGACATAGTCCTGAATGCTGTCGACAATAAACTGGTTGAAAAATGTCCACAAATAAATATTACTAGCGATACATCGACGATAGTTTAGCCCTTCTACCAACACAGCTTAAGTTACTAATCCTCGATTTTTCCAACAGCATCACTACAACTACATCACTCACTTACACTATGGAGTCCTCTAAAAACAATACTGTCCCACTTTTAGATGTAAATGTCATTATTAACCATAATAGCCTAATCTTTCTGAAGTGTGTAAATTCGATTAGGCTATTATGGTTAATAATGACATTTACACTGATCTAAAAATGGGATAGCATTGTTTTTAGAGGACTCCATAGTGTAAGTGAGTATGCAGTACACCCGCACCCTGCATTACGACTCCTATGTTGATGCCCACTACAACATGAAGTTTTAATACATCTTGTAAAAATATGTTGAGAATAGGTTCCCACTGGAGTACGTCAACAAATTAATTTCAAAAACAGTGACTTCCCCCCCCCCCCCCTAACAAATGTCATTGCTCTGCCTTACTTCAAAGGCGTCTCTGAAGTCCTTATGAAGAAACTTAACACCAATAACATCCGACTTGGTTCAAACAGCCACCAAAATATCAAGCAGCTGACCATGCACCATGAAAATAAAAAACAATAACAAAGCTCACGACGTGCTTTCCATACGCAATACTGTTTACAGAATCCCCTGTACGGAACCAACCTGTACTGCTACGTATATAAGACAATCCCTTCAAAAACGTAAGGAATGCATGGGATTCCACAAATCAATCTTCAAATTAAAAATCGAATCCAAGTCATTAGTGCAACACTGCCTCTTTCAACAGGCAAGGCACCTAACAAATACGTAACAAGCCACACCCCTACCTTGGACAAGGTTCAAATCTTGTTTCAAATCTTGTTTTAAACTGCAACTAAAACACCTTAAGCTCGATACTTTTCCCAGGCATACTGTTCAACCCCCCATAGCGCCAACGAATGGATCGTACCTGTGAAACATGTGACCCGATTTGCATACACCTTGCCTTGTGACTTGGTTTCTCCAAGGAGCAGGTTGGGTCGTGCATTTCGGCCGCCGTTTCTGTCGCTTCTGAGAGGAGAAATTGGTGGGTTTTTATCCTTTTAAATTGCTGTAATTATGCTTCTAACATAAGATGACTTAGTGCAGGGATGGCGAACCGTTCTTTACTTACGTGCCAATAAAACAAAAACTAGCTTACAAAACAAGCAGTGAATGTCACACCAGTAAAAACTTCTTTCTTGGTTCTGAGCATGGTTTTGAGATGCTAATTTTTCGATTTACGATTCGTACGTGCTAAGCTACATTTTGATATATGCTTTGCTACACTCTACTAGTAGGCAATTCCATGTCATCAAATGGGTAGTGTTCATGTGCGAGGTTACTCAGGGGCTTATTACCCATGTTGTGGCCCCGAGGCAGACCTTTGAAGATCATCCTGACATGGGGTCTCTCACTCATTACCCTGATATGGGGTACCTCGTCCTAATCCGAGGTCCCCTCACCCTGATTTGGATCCCTCTCACCCATTACCCTACGGGACCCCTGATCCTAATATGAGGCCCCATCACCCTCTTATGGAGCCCCTCACCCAGATATGGGGCCCCTTCACCCTAATATTACGTCCACGTGGCAGGGCCGTTGGCCCAATGCAAGATTTTAATGAATGCGATAAACGAGAAACTAAAGATGCAACACTGTACAGCTTTTATGTTGCCAGGAGGAACGATAAACTACACTGAGTGTAAAAGAAAAATAACTTAAAATTGCTTCAGAGTAGTGGTCGACCGAAACGAAGTTTTTCACTTTCAGCCGAAACCGAAACCACTACCGAAACCGGAGATTTGGATTCGGCCGAAACCGAAATCGCTACCGAAACTAGCAATTCAGTTTCGGCCGAAACCGAAACCACTACCGAAACTGGAACCAAAAACTAAATAATATCACTTTTAATATTTAGACAAAAAGTAAGGATAAAATCATTAAATCATGAGTGTATGGTTTTTCACAGACGTAGACTAGACTGGGAGGCAGAGACCGGTTTACCTCTTTTCTGCCGCTAGGCTCAGCGCGCCCTTCACCCCCACACCTAAAAAAATGTCAATTCACTTTCGTCACTTTCGTCACTTTCGTTTGCATTTTATTTCTGCTTGCTGGTTGTTTTTTTTAATTTTAAAACGATTAACTCGTGTCATTAAGGGAGATACAGAGCACCAGAGAAGAGTTTGATTCAATGAGTATAAGCCTTGCTTGAAAACGAAAATAAAGACAATTAAAGCATAAATTCCCTGCAGTGCAATGATACCATTGTAAAAATGATTCAATATGGATTGATAAAAATGTATTTATTTTGATGGGCATGGCAGAATAAAGCAGGATATGGATGTCGGTGCCCCTGGGCCTAGTTAGACTACGCGGAAATTGGCTACTGCCAGGAGGGGTATTGGTTTCGGTTTTACCGAAACTGCAGCATAGGATGAAACCGAAACCGACCTATAACTTTTTTTGGCCGAAACCAGAACCGAAACCGAAACCAAAAAATTTACGGTTTCGGTGCCGAAACCGAAACCGAAATTCGGTCGACCTCTACATCAGAGCAACAATGAAAGAGCACCAATGCGAGATCAATTAAGAACGAAGCCTTTACACTTATAAAAGTCCAAACGACGTTTCGGAGAAAACATCCTCCGTCATCAGGTTCTTAATAAAAATTAAAATTAAAAAAACATGGCAATGTACTGCCGAGTCAAGCCACCAACAAGTGACACCCATAAAACATTAAAATCCAAATTCACAATTCATGACTCTTCTCCGACTCCTTTGTCTGCATTTTCTGAAATGAGACATTAGGCGGTTTTTATGAATTATTGTGATTTTGGATTTTAATGTTTTATGGGTGTCACTTGTTGGTGGGTTGACTCAGCAGTACATTGCCATGTTTTTTTGAATTTTTATTTTTATTAAAAACCTGATGACGGAGGATGTTTACTCCGAAACGTCGTTTGGACCTGTATATGTGCACTGATAAAGGCTTCGTTCTTAATTGACAACAATGGAAGAGTCGTCAATAGTGAAAAGTAAATTATTTTGCATAATGAGAAGTGCGTTGTTTGGGGTTCCCGTTTGGGCCCCTACTTCGCTGGCGGCAACTGCCTCGTGGGTAATAAGCCACTGAGTTTACTTTGGTCACAATAGTAGCTGGATCCAAACATTACTAAGGGCGCGTTTACGCAACGACTCACCTTTGCATTCTCGCAGCTAGAACTCAATCGCGATGACAAAGGTGTTGTTGCCAGGTAACAACACTACCTGGATTAGCTAAATCCGACATCGTTTGAGTAAACACTTGCAGTCTTATAATCCGTGCCAATAATATAAAAAATTCCTCATGACGAAACAATTTTCCCAAACGCTTCTGAACTCACGTTATTTGCTGTTTTCGTTGCGAGGCGGAAGACATAAAACCGCCGCCATGTTGGAAGTTCAGATGGTTTCTAGCTTCTAGCTGCGAGAATGTAAAAGCGAGTAGTTGCGTAAACCCGGCCTAATAATGCAAATGCCAGCTTTTTCATGGCAGCAAAGTTGCAAGCAAGGTCGTTTGTTCCAGTCATTGAAATACAAGTTGATCTGCTTACGGTAATGTTTTCTTTGCAGCCAAAATTTGCCTTTTAATGCTAGTTCTGCTGTTCTCTGTTCTCCAACTTCTTTAATTCATTATTCAATTCTTAAAAGCGCTGTATAAGACATGCTACCAATTCAGACATTACTCATGAGTATTTCATTTCAATCAAGCCACAAGTCATGTGAGCATTATACTAATCCAACTGTTCATAAAGGAAGGGGGGGGGGGGGGAGGGTAAGTAAGTCAAAGCTGCCTTGCCATACCTTCTTACACGTGCGTTAATTTTGTAAGGAAAAAATATGTCATCAGCTTTTAATTTTTCGAAAAGATCGCATGCCACTAGAATTATAGCCCCTGCGTGCCAGCTTGGGCACCAGAGATGAAAGTGGGTCACTTTTTCGAACCCATGGCCCCCCTGACCCACTCAAGCCCTGACCCACAACCCACTTGACCCACCCAATCAAGAACAAAAAGTGACCCATTGTCCGTGATCATTACACGCTATGAAAAAATACTACAGTATGCAATTTGGGTATTCAGCCTTCTAGGGTAAACAATTTTTGAAAGAGTAAGAAAATTTAAAGAGTGCTGTAAGACTATTGATTACCGTATAAGATTTCCGTAAGATTACCGTGGGTCGGCGGGTGCACGGTCTTGACCCATGATAAAAATGTGATCCATTTGACCCACTGTCCCACCGACCCATGGGTCAATTCCATCTCTGTTGGGCACGCGTGCCATTTGCTCGCCATCAAGGACTTAGTGGCTTTTGCCGTGCTTTAATTTTATTATGCAAACCTGACGACGAAACTTGTAAATTTTTTAAACGTTGTTCATTTTATTTTTATTTTTTTATGTAGCACTGTTTGGTTTGCCTTCCTGTAATCCAGGAAGGGTTGGCCATGTTTTGTGGGAAACCCCAATAATTTGTCAACATCGGTAACTCATTAGCAACGGTTATCCCTTGGTATTCATTTTAAAAATCTGTGAGGCATAGGCCACTTATCTGTGTACCGAGATAAAGGAATTCTACAATGGGACTGGCCTAATCAATGCTTCGTCCGCAGACGGTACCATTCTTTCACTAACAACCGACCTACGCCAACATAGTATTAGATTGCTCTGAAAATCTTCTCATTAAGTTAGTTGAATGACCAACAAGCCCCGACCTTAAAAAGATATGATAGCCCAATCCCCTTTGTAGAATTCATACATCTCAACTTGCAACTATAGGCCTACTTGGCGTATTCCGGTTAGATTTAATGAGCTCTGATCCTATGATTGGTCCTAAAACTTAGGAAACTTACGTTGTTTTTTTTTCTTTGTTGAATTAAGGAATGGAGACAAAGCTGCTCGATGCCGCTAACAAATACCAACTGACGACTCTTAAGATATCCGCAGAAAAAGCATTGAGTAAGAAAGTGAAGATGGAGAATGCGTTGGACATGTTGGACGTGGCTGAAGAAAAAGAAGCTGAACGACTCAAGGCGTACATCTTAGATTTCATCCGGAAGAACTCGTTGGACATGTCAGTCCAAAATTGGAAAGCCTTTGTGGACAAGATGAGCGCTAAACAGTGCGAACTGATCTCGAAGAAAACTTGTGAGGGAACTATTTCAGCCACAAGCACATAAAACTACTGTAAATCGTTTTGTTGAAACTGACTTTAACACTACACTACCGCATTCTACACTAAGAAATATAAAGTACAGGTAGCACTGGCTGTATCTCCGTCGAGGTTTTTATGTAGGCTTTTAAATGCATTCATTTTAATCCCATCTTTGTCCTTTTGTATAGCAGGCAGAACATGTGTCGAGCCTGTATTTCGTTCCATGTAGATTGCAGGCGATTCACCGGAACGATCGCGGTGACCTTGTTTAGAGCTTTTGGTGCTAATCTTTGGTCCTAAAACAGCTTTCTAGAACTCTATTTAGCACTTTTACACTATTCTATCACCTATAGAAAAATGAAGAATTTTTAGTACTTCTTCATCGTAATTTTGTGCTCGGATTGCGCTTCTGATATTTAATTTTAAAAACGCACTCTCTATACCGCTAGCCATTTGAGCGTCGATTTATGACAAGAAAACAATTTTTACTGCAGTACAAGACGACGGACTGTTTTTTTGTATGCCGGCATTCGACGGTTTGTCTTCGATGCGATAGCCACGAAATGGACGCCATGTTGGATTTTGAATTCTCGCTGCGAGAAGCTATTTATTCTACCGACGTTTGATCATTGCTAGAAGCTGTACTTTGAGGGAGAATCGCAAATGTTAGAAATAGCGTGAAATGACAATAATCTTGTAGCAATGTTTAAAATTACTGTAGCTCTTTGTTCTTTATCGTGTTGTTTTTTATAATACATACAATTTGCTATCTATTACCGCATTCATTTAGTAGCAACGGAAAACTAGTCATAAATAAATAACGGTTGACTAGAAAAAAGCTTTCGGCGACCGAGAATGAATTGTTGCTTGAACGCGCTCTTATACACATAATGAATAGGGTGAAGCCAGACAGAGCAATCCATACCTGTACTGAGCGTTATTATATGTTACGCTGTACCACTACATTGTTCAGAGCGATCTGAGAAGCGTTTTAGCATCGAGGTAAAAATCCTGGCCATTACCAGAAGCTGACTGGGATAGCACAAACTGAAAAGGCTTCTCAGATCGCTCTGGACAACGCAGTGATACAAATAATGACTTAGAACGTGAGACAGGTTAACAATAAAGACGTTCAGTGCGAGTTCCAGTGATGATTAAAGACGGGAAAGCCTAACACTCACAAGAAATAACTAAATACAGATGCAAACCTATTTACGTTGCCTTTTGGACTTAAATGTCAGACTGCCTGAGCGGGGAATCGAACCCAGGACCTTTGAAACCAAAGGTCGAGGTCCTACCGCTAAGCCTTACTGACACGGCCGTGTAAGTATGGCCTTTGGTTTCAAAGGTCCTGGGGTCGATTCCCCGCTCAGGAAATCTAACATATAAGTCCAAAAGGCAACGTAAATATAGTTTCCATCTGTGTTTAGTTCCAGTGATGATAAAAGTGATTATAAAAAAAGAAAAACTGTCTGTTGTACAGTATGACTTTTGGCTCGTTTCACTCCTTTCTGTATATGCATAGTAATCTGTATCCATGTGGCGCGTGAGCGACGAGACGATGAGTTCCCTGTGATTGTGAAAGGGAATCAGTGTCTGCCTTGAAATCTTTCATTGAACCAGCTGTATTCTTCACATTTCTGGAATATTTTAACACAAGTAGATTGTTAACTAAAAGTGTCATTAGCACGATTTTATTAGGAATGGTTTGAAAGAGACTTCACTAGATAACTAGAAATAGTGAGCGCTGATGACGGAACAGATCAAGTTGGGCCCACTGACAACGGCACTAAAAACTCAAGGGCATTGAGAGGTTGAACATCTATTTAATTTTCGGCGCTTTACATCATTTTGTGCCCCCTTGATCACAATAAAACATGGATGATTGCGTAAGAAAGCGGGAGACGCACGATTTGAGGCATTCGGGGGACCGCCATCTTGGAAGTGACGTCACATGTTTACAGCTCATACGTCACTTCCAAGATGGCGGCCCCCCGACTGCCACGAATCGTGAGTATCCCGCTTTTTTATGTAGATATGTAGCAAGTGTGTGTTTGTGTGTGTGTGTGTGTGTGTGTGTGTGTAGATTACAGCAGCCTGTCTATGACTGGAAAGCTTTTACAATCTTACAAACGTTTCAAAATACAAAGTTGTCTTGGAGCTTGCACTGAAAGGAAAGAGGAAAACACGCCAAACACTGAAAAGTTAAGAAATGGTTTAGAAAAAAAAAAAACAGATGTAATTATGGTTTGGATCAATGGTTTCTAATTTTTGTATCATAATAGCGTAGTATAGTACACGTATTAGGCAATGCACAATTTTAGCACTTTTAAAAACACTTTTTATAGCAGTCTCGCATTCTAGCACTATTTCATACTAGGTGGTAGGATTTTTCCAGATTTTCATCTGGTCGCATTGTCTGTGCACGATGCCAAGTTTTACTCCGACTGAAGACTTCAAGCACACATGGAGATCAAAACTAAGCGACCTGTCATGAGTTATCGCCGGGAAGTAATAAGGTGGGCATGGATTTTTTGGACCCTCTCGAGTGGAGGGGAGGAGGGATAACAAATTTTGCTGGCCTCCTCAAGCAGGGGGGGGAGGGGGGCCTTTCACACACCATACTGGGGGAAAATAATTCCGAAAAATGACACTTTCAGCAATCAAAATATCTAAAATGGCCTCAGCTTTTTGTGCCCCCTCCCAATGATGTGAGTGTTTACACCGTCAGAGTCGGTATCAATGCTACCTTGTAATTTTGTTCAATAAAATTTCTAGAAAAGCCTTGCCCCCTAGTTCCTTCTTTTCTTCTGTCTTTCCGGAGCTGACTAAGTTAAGGGTGTGGACATAAGCAATCAGTGCGTTCACAATAATTAGGCCCGATGACCATACATGCGTTTTTTTAACGCGCGGTGACGCTGCGTTGACGCTAGCAATCAATGCACACATGACCGTGAACCGCCTGTACACATTTGGCCGCAACCCATTTTACTAAACCCCGTGTACAAAAAGTTATATTTTGAAACCAATGAGACGATATTACCTTTTTCGCCTACCTCGTGTGCAAAAAATATATATTCAAACCAATGCGACGATATTTGGTATACATTCATTTACTGATTTAAGACGTATCAGAGGAATATATTATACATCCTTTGCAGATTAACTAAAAAATCCGGATAAGTTCTTTAATTACTTCCCAATGAGTCGTCAATTCATATTTCAGGTTAGTTCTTTACTCCCCCAATAAACAATTCCATGTCTATTTCTTCGCTGACGCCATTTTCGGTAACGCTATTGCGATAAACAACAGATGTGTGCACCGCTCAAGTCACCCAAGGTACTGAGAGACGTAGGTGCGTTTTTTTTTAACGCTGCGTTACCACTGCGTTGACGGTGGGAAGTGCGATGCGAAATGAACGCACGAGTGACGTGCGGTAACGTATGTGTGCAGTACCCAACATATGTCACGTAAACCAAACCGCAAATGCGGCACCGCAGCGTCAACGCGCGTTAAAAAAACGCACGCGTGCACCGGTCGTTATTGTATGAAACCTGACGCAAGATGGGTGTAAGGAATATCAGTGTTTTAGAGAACATTTTTAACTGAACCTTGTTCTTACATTAACACCCAGGCACGTGTTCCTTACACACCTAGAGGTAACTTGTCATTGCGGAGTGCTATTGCTGAATTTGGCTACAGGAAATCATCCGTAGTCTGAATAGGAATACGAAAAATGCACTTTTTTTTTGCTGGGGGGGGGGGGGTCACATTATTTTGGGACCTGGAGTGGGGGGGGGGTAGGTTCAAGATTTTTTTTCAGGGTTTTGAAAGTTGGGGGTGAAAATTTTCAATGCTATAAGTAATGATCGGCTGTTACAAAAAAGGTGTTGAGTTTATTTAAAATGAAGAAGAAATTTAACCTTATGATCTTGATGTTGTGAGCTTTAAATGTGAAATTTAACATTATGATGTGAACTGTTCCTTAATTACCTGTCAGCATGGGGTGAAATAAACCATGATGGACCAACTACACTTAATCTTACTATCACATTTCATATTATTATCTTATTATTTGTTTTGATATTAAACATTCCATTAAAAGCTATAACCATATATCGGCCCTGCATTTTAAATGGAATGCAGCTGACAGCCAAGGCACCTGTGTTTTATTTTTTTATTGAAATATATGTACACACTGTACGCATTTAAAATTAAATTTAATTTTTATTATCCTTGTTTGAAAGGGAGTTTCTTTAGCTTTTAAGTAAGCATTATTATATTATTTAAATTAATACTCAATTCGAAAATTCCTACTCACTTTCACCTCTGGCGGATGTTACTAATTCCTCTTTAAACGGGTGAGTGGTGGTGTCCACTAAAGGTAAATAATTTCGATAACCTTTCTAGCATGGAAGCATATCCTATCTGTAAGAAACACTAGTGATATTCAATGAATTAATTAGGCAGCTTGAAGGAATATATTTATTTCAATATTTTAAGAAATTCCCTGGCATTATCATTTCATCCAGACCCGTAGCTATGATTTATTATGTGGGAGGACACATAGCTTGTTTTAGACCCTCCACCCCACTGGCGGATCTACTGCGGGGGAAATGGATGGGACATCTACATTAGGACATAGTACCCTCAGGGCCGAATACAAGGCAAAACCAAAAGTCAGCCGACCCCTAGCCCAGGAAAAAAGTGGTCTCGATGAGACGAATTACAATTGGCCAAAATATGTTTCACTTAGGCGAAATGTCTTATCAAAGCAATGTCGACTACTTATCGTCATACTTATTTCTTTTAATTATGAAACGTGGCACCACTGAGTTTATATTTCCAGGTTTTCATACCGTTGTATATTCGAATACACACTTTCTCAGATTCGTTAAATAAGAAAAATCTGCACTGCAAACTTGGTTCAAGGAACGATCGGCAGAATGAATCCATCAATGCTACAACAACCTTCTTTCACCAGAAGTTGAACATCGCACACTACGTAGTTATGGGCTTCTCGTTAGAAAGACATTAAGACATTCTTGCCCCTATGTTTTCACAGACGGCAACTAAAAGTGAGCGAAACTGCCGAGGACTACCTCATTACTTATGAAAAAGAATGCTAAGAATGCTAAGAATGCCCTACCGCGGAATAATGCAATTAAACAGCTGATGTAGAACCACTCTTTAACCTAAGACAAAACTTCAGTTTTACTACACGATTTCCTCGTTTAAACAGTTTCTCATTATTGTATCGCAGATAGCACATGGAGGAGAATATCCCACAAATCATAAGGGCACGTTTACGCAACCACTCGCTTTTGCATTCTCGCAACTAGAAGCTAGAAATCACCTCAAATTCCAACATGGCGGCGGTTTTTATGTCTGCCGCCTCGCAACGAAAACAGCAAATAACGAGAGTTCAGAAGCGTTTGGGAAAATTGTTTCGTCATGAGGAATTCTTTATATTATTAGCGCGGATTATAAGACTGCAAGTATTTACTCAAACAATGTCGGATTTAGCTAATCCACTTAGCGTTGTTACCATGGCAATATCACCTTTGCCATCGCGATTGAGTTCTAGCTGCGAGAATGCAAAGGCGAGTCGCTGCGTAAACGCGCCCTAACACGATGTGTCACACTTACGATATACAATCAGCTTCCTGCCTTTAGATTTAAAATGTGCATTGGGTAATCGTAGATTTGTATTACCACAATCTTTACGCTTGTTGACTTTTATCTGGTGTGAACACGGACCATCAACAAAATAATTTCACTAAGCAATAATAATGTTTCAATAATTTCAAACATTTTTCGCCGTAGGGTCAGATATATTCACGATGTTTATAAAGCTGAATTCCCCATCCATTCTGGGTGTTAACTGAAAATTTCGGATGAAGCACGAGTTGCACAATAGCATACCACGTATTATGACTTGCCTCGCAACCAAACTGGTTCGTGACTCATTAGAAACACAAGGTGAGTCAAAAGTATCGACCCAGTAGAGTTGGCAGCCGTCTGATTTGGTTTAGCCACCAAACAACCATCGATCGTTCGCCCCACGTTTTGAGATCATTCAGGGGTGCCCCCCTACCTGCCCCCCTTAAATAAATTTTCCACATCCGGTTTCTTTAGGAATAGGGCATTGATCCCAATTTTAGATATGTGCGGGCGGTCAATTCATGATGTATGCAGAAAACAGCATTAAATCGACCCACCACAGCACGAGCTATGGACAAAATACATTAGTACAAATGTTGGATTTTATTGCATAAAATAATATGAGCAGTTTTGTGAATTGGTTGATTGCATGTAATAATTACAATAGGGAACAGCAAATGTAACGAAATTGTTAAGGATTCGGCTAAGACATCAAGCTTATGCACATGTTTGTAGCACATGTAGCACACTGCCATTCGACATAAAGGAACCAGAAGTGGAAACTTGATTTAGGGGTTGCAGGGGTGGTGGGCAGTCCTGCTTATCTCAATTCTGAGTGCCCTAAGTGTCCACAAAAAGACTTCTTTCTTGCTCACTGATCCCCGGGAAGGGAGGTACCACTCACTAGTTGACGTAGACAGTATGTTTATGTGGCAAACAGCACATTTGTTGAAATATGTGTTCGAACCTCGGAATGCGGTTCAAGGTTGAACTCAGTTTTTTACATCTGCTACAAATCTGTGCTAGCCGAACCGTTAACAATTTCTTTACGTTTGCTGTCCCTTACTGTAATTATTACATGCAATAAACCAATTCACACAACTGCTCACGATATTATTTTATGCAATAAATCCAACATTTGTACTAACGTGTTTTGGTCATAGCTCGTGTTGTTGTGGACCGATTTACATGATGTTTTCTGAATTCACCATGAATTGACTGCCCGCACATATCTCAAATTGGGACCAATGCCCTATTCCTAAAGGAACTGGAAATGGAAAATTTATTTAAGGGGACAGGGGGGGGGGCACCCCTGGATGAGCTCAAAATGTGGTCCCCTCCGTGGTGATCAGCAATCGATGGTTGTTTGATGGCTAAACCAAATCATGTGGCTGCAAAATCAACTGGGTCGATACTTTTGACTCACCCTGTATATCGATGAGTGGCACTCGGCGTGTCGCCGCAGTCGCCGTGAGGAGGTTGTGTTGGCCCGTTTGCGAATTGGTCACACCCGACTTACTCACTGTTTCCTTTTGCGGGGGGTTGGCCCTCCTGAATGTTCTTGGTGTCGACGGCCACTTACGGTCCGGCACTTACTTGTTGATTGTCGCCATCTTGATGGTGTTCGTCGTCGTTTCCATCTTCCGCATGACATTGCGCGTCAGTTGGGCGATAAGTCTGTTCTCTTGTCCGGTGTTTTACAATTTCTGCAGGAGGTACAGATGTATGACAAGATTTAGATTAGGGGTTTGAATAACATCTCCGTAATGTGTGGTGCAGTGGCAACCCGGACCGCTGCACTGTGACTGAGGTTGGCGCTAATGACCAAGTTGTCGACGCGCCATTAAGCCTCAATCCCCCCCCCCCC
>JAHWFP010139375.1:13406-27777 GCA_023313725.1 Lithobius niger
CGCCGCATTCCCTCTATTGTGTAGTCATATCCCCCCTGCGCTCCCCCCCCCCCCTGTATATCGAAATACAACTTAATTTATTTTATTCGTCTGAGAAGTCCAAAGAATGATTTAAATAAGAATTTGCGAATAACATTGAGGTCCCACAAACAATCAGGAAATGCTACTGAAGTTAAAAAAAAAAAGAAGTACACATTAAGTGGCACCATCTACATTTGCAGATTGACCATCATTGATAATTGAAGATCTCGACGGCAAGACGATCAATGTCAATTTTTCATGTTCTGAGTTATTCTACATTTAATGTTTAAAATATCAGGGAATTCATACAAAAAGTAGTAGTAATGTTTTGGTATGCTCTAAGCCTTCTCTATATTGTGTGTGTCTCACTATTTCAAATGAATTAACACAAAACAGGCATAGTCAGTGACGCTACCTTCATCATTGTTGACATGAAGACAATGATCCATTGAGCAGTACAGATAATGATAGTTTTTCGGTTGAGCGCTATGGACATTAGTCGTTCTTCTGATTACAGTAGATTTTGAAATAAGAATTCTGGGCACACTGATCGTTTCTGTGAACATTTACCCGTTTTAGATATCCATACCATGACGTTATCTTCTAGCGATGGCAGTGCCGCTTTATTTTTGACGAAAATGGACATCGATCGTTCTTCCCTCGAGGACTTCAACTGGTACTTGAGTTGAAAGGTTTGCCAGGAGAGTCTTTTGTGATCGCTCAAACGCTATACTACCCCGATACAGTTTCTTATTCATCTCTACGGATCTCTTCATGTACCCATGGTACTGTACGTTCCTTTACCTGGAAGCAGTTTACCAAAACAAGAACATGATGTGCGATTAAGTTGTAAATTGCATTTCTCACTTTTTTGTCCTCTTTTCGTATTGTGTTAATTCTTCAGAACGTCAAACAGGAGTAACGTAAACAGGAGTAAGGTAAAATGTAATGCGAATTATTGATGTTGACTTTACACTACACTTTTGTTTATCTAAATCGCTCGATCACAAAGAGTCCTAGGATTTGCCTATCTTCAATGCTGGGGCAGGCTGACGTCGGGCATGAAGCTTAAAGCCGGGTTGCCACCAAGGGGTGAAAAACTCTAGCAGCTCCTACAGTCGCAACGTAACTTCACAAATAGCGCACCGCTCGACAAGGACTGCAGAAGCACAGACAATATGGTGCTGGAAATCGTAGTTTAATCCGGCCCACATTGGAGTTCAAAGATGCCAGTAAAAAAAACATTGCGCAATTGTAAACTGCGTAATCAATTCGTGGTATTTTGCAAACCGCATATGGCTAATGTTAGCTAACACAATGCACCTTCACGAAATTCTTTCTCCCATGCTCTCCTTATTGTTGTTTTTTGCCAGCCATTTTTAAGCTGCGTGATTGCAATGTAGGCTACGGTGGTTTATTGGGACACACAAAAATTTTATTCTACACTCACAAAACTTTTATGAAACCGGAACAAGATGGGCCACTGGCGTGGGTGCGGTTTACCGTATATCGTCCTTGGTTTTAAGTGTTTCTTATCTGTTTTTGGAAAGCTCAAATTCCGGTTTCCCGTCAAAGTATTGTGTGTGTAGAAAACAAATTGGTGTTTGTCCCAACGATCCACCGTAGTAACAACACGCGTTTCGTCCTGTTTTTTCCCCTGCATCCCGCTTGTCCCCCTAGTTGATGATGACGTCACTAAATAACGCAACTGATTGTTGCTGTCCATAGGAGTATGTTACTACCCAACGAAGTGAGTATATTGCTCTAAGTAACAACCTAGGTAACAACCATCTTCAGGATGATCACACAGTGGCTGAAACTAACGTTCTCTTACGGAAACTGTGCATCGAGAAGAACTTTAATTTTATTTCCATTGATGCAGATATATGTCAAGATTGCACTTTGTTTTCGAGGGATGGCCTTCATCTTACACGAAGAGGAAAGATCATGCTACAGAATGAACTCTTAGATATTCATACTCCATTGGAAAACCATGCATTTTAACAGGTTTATCCCAGCCATCTATACAAACGTTAACAAACTCCCTACCAACCCATAGTTCTCCCATATCCAACGGCTTACGCTGTATTTCACTAAATGCCAGAAGCCTGGTCAAGAACTTGGGCAGTCTGCATGCACTCTTGGCCCTCGATATATTCGACCTCGTTTTTGTTGTGGAAACTTGGTTAGGTCCCAGTTTGACGGATCCTATGATAACTGGACCATTTCCTTACAACATCGTGAGACTTGACAGATCAACCAGGGGGGGTGGTTTATCTGTCCTTTATCACCACGGAATAGACGTAGTGTGCGATAAAATAGCGGATGACGCTGAGGCTTTATCAATGTTAATACCAAAGCTGAAACTTAACTTCGTCCTGGGATATCTTCCAAATAGCTACGATGACATTTTGATTACTCAAATGACATCCTTTCTTACAAGGGCATTCAGATCTTCTTACTCGAATATTATTCTTGGTGATTTCAATCTTTCTTCCGTTGATTGGAGAGATCATTCCGCAAAAGATATACACCACCGTACCTTTCTGGAGCAAATTGCTCCCCTGGGGCTATATCAGCATGTTACTGAACCAACACGCCTGAATAACATTTTGGATCTGATTTTCACACAGGATGAAAGGTTGATTTACGATGTCTCAGTGAGAGACCACCTGGGCACAAGCGATCATTGTATGGTTGCCTTTCGGATACATTGTACGTTTAATCAGAGTCCATACATGCGTACCACAGGACGAATAAATTTCATACTTTTACGATCATACTGAGCGGATGTTCGGTGGAATGCCGATCTTTTTGACCGCTGTGAAACAATTGATCAAGCTTGGGAGGGTTTTATAAAAATTATTGACCATCAAGTAGATAAATGTCGAACCCCACGTCCCCTTGGAAAATCTACTGTTCCTTGTATGCCCCGCACTATCTCTGTCTTGGGGAAAAAAAAGCTCAACTTATGGAGGCTACACAAAAAGACTCCAACAATGATATCCCTAACGAACTACAACAACTGTCGGCGAGAGTACTCGGAGTTAGTCACAAAATGGCACTCCGAACGTGAATCCAAAATCATAGCAGAGGGAAATATGTCTGCGCTTTTTCGACTTTATCGCCAGAAAACTGGCTCCTCAAGGACACTACCCCCACTGAGGTCAGGAAATGATTTCATTGTGGATGATCTAAGGAAAGCAGAAACCCTGAGCCAGATTTTTGCCTCAAACGGAATCGAGGACGATAAATTGGTTATACCACCGTTGTCCAATGTTGTCCCATTGGATTTCGGTTGTAACACTGTACGTTTTTCCATTGCATCTGTGAAAAAATCTCTTTCTAAACTTAAACTGAGCCATGCAGTGGGTCCTGAAGGATATTCTGCCTATTTTTACAAACAAATTACGGAGGAGATTTGCTATCCTTTATCTGTCATATTCACAAAATCTTTCTGTACTGGCATTCTACCTTCGATCTGGCATTCAGCAACTGTGATACCAATTCATAAAAAAGGTGACGCTGCTTGTGGAAAAAACTACCGCCCAATTGCTTTAACCTCGGTTCCCTGCAGACTCATGGAATCCATTATTAGATTGGTCATGCTTGACTATCTAGAGAAATATAATCTTATAAACCAGGACCAATTTGGATTCATGCCTGGTCGCTCTTCAACCTGTCAACTTCTCTCGGCACTCGACTTATGGACCTGCGCTCTTGATATCGGCATAAATTATGATGTCGTCTACTTTGACTTCCAAAAGGCATTCGAGTCGGTGGTCCACAGAAGACTGCTGTTCAAGCTTGAAGCCAATGGCTTCGGAAAGGAACTTTTACTCTGGATCGCTGACTTCATTTCAAACAGATCACAACGGGTTCTCGTGGGCAACTCACTCTCTTCGCCGGTAAAGATCATTAGCGGCGTACCACAGGGTTCCGTACTGGGTCCCCTGCTATTTATCATCTATCTTAATGACCTTAATTGTAATTTACACCGTAAAAACGGCTTTAAGTTTGCCGACGATTTAAAGATTGGATCAGAAATAATTGAAGCTTATGACTCTCTAGCCCTTTCTGCTGAAATACAAAATTGGGCAGCTGTTTGGCAACTACCTATTTCACAACCTAAATGCCAGACTTTCCATATCGGTAAGACAAATCAGGCTTACTCTTACTCTTTATCGGATCAGCTGCTACCAAACATATTAGAAGTCCGTGACCTCGGTATCTGGTTCACTGCAGATCTAAGGCCATCTCTTCACTGCAGGAAAATAACAGCTTCTGCTTTCAGACGGCTTGCTATTGTCAACCGTTGCTTTACATCTGGAAACATACAGACTAAGACCTGGGCTTTTAAAGTCTTTGTTCGCCCCGTGCTTGAATATGCAAGCCAAGTTTGGTCGCCAGCCTTGCTTAAGGACATCGACCTGGTGGAATCCGTGCAATGCCGTTTCACAAAAAGTCTTCCTGGTCTCAGAGACCTACCATACTGTGTCCGCCTTAAGAGATTGGGTCTTGACTCCCTTGAAATGCGTAGACTTAAGGCAGACTTGGTCCTTACATTCCAAATTCTCCGTGGTCTCATGGGGTGCAATATGCCACTTTTTGATTTTTGTACGGTGATATCAACCCGGGGCCACTCTATGAAATTATCAGTTCCTTTTGCTAGGACTGAGTGTAGACGGACTTTTTTTGCTGTGAGGGTGATTCCAGCATGGAACTCCCTTCCGGAGACAACAATATTAAGCGCGAATGTTTCTGCTTTCCGACGCGGCTTAGACACAGCTACACTTGTTCGTTTCCTAAAGAGACCAAACTTCATCGCCTGACATTTCATTTCATAGCTCATGTCTTACTTGACCAGGCTTCCTTAAATCCCACCAACTTCCTTCCTTCGATTTAAAAAAAAAAAAAAAAAAAAACTTTTTTACCTTTAGGCTGGCAGTCAGTGACCCCAAAGGTCCTTGCTTGTCCTGTTGCTTGTTTTGTAGCGGCAAATTTTATTATTATTATTATTATTAAGTTGCCACCAAACGAAACTTTGCAGCATCTAGCACCATGTAGCGCTATCTAGTTCTCTGTAGCGCTTGTTTGCAGCAAGCAAAGGAATGCACAAAGAAATATCTTTTAACACAACGAACAAATCATGTGCCTCCTTATACCACGCGCCATGGCTGTTTGCTGTGACGTGCATATCACGTGACTGGGCTAGTCCAATCAGACGGCCAAACAGCCGTTCTTCTCGTTCGTCATTGGCTAACTCATGGTGACGTCACGGCAAACAGCCATTGCGCATGGTTTAATTATTGAGCAAAATTTGGTACGTTCTCGTGCAGCTGGAAGCAAGCGGCAAATGTTAACGATATTACTGCCACTAGATGGCTCCACGGTAGAATATTAAAAAAAATATCGTGGTCCCAACTAGTGACAGTAATAATATTAACCTTTACAACTTGCTCCCAGGTGCACGAGGACGAACCAAATTTTTACTCAACAATTAAGTAGAGACTCGGCTCGTTTGTTGTGTTACAATATATTTCTTTGTGAATTCCTTTGCTCGCTGCTCGCAAGTGCTAGACAGAACTCGGTGGGGCTAGATGCTGCACACTTTCATCTGGTAGCAACCCGCCTTTATAACTAATAGAAACGTCACAGAATTTGTCCCTCTAATTTACAAACTCTTACTTTCCACGTTCGCTCCAACCAATAAGCCTCTAACCTCCTCCCCTCTCCGCGTTCCCCCCACCTAGAATGGTTTATAAAATGAAGCACCAGCCATCGACCTTCACTTCTCTTCTGCACTCGCAGGACAGAGGCCGAATGTTCCCTATTGCTTGCCTGTTTCGGCCACGTATATAGGTCCTTTTTACTTTTATGCATATTTTTTAACGGGCACTTTCATAAACTCATCGGACAACTCAGCGCTGAAGTCCCACTTACGAACTACTTTGACGAAGTGAAGCATCAGTACTGAGTTCTTCGATGAGTTTATGAAAGTGCCCAATGAAGTCAACCAATACTGAGGCTGTCAAGATTTGTGTATTTCTCTTTGTGGACGCTGTAGTGGATTTTATGTGCCTGATGACGAGGTGAAATTATCCTCGAAACGTCGTGCTTTTTTTTGTTTTGTTTGTGCAACCTCTTGACTTTTTATTTAGCATAACAAGTGTTATAGCTAATTAAAACCTAACTGATTATCTATGCAGAATACAGGCGTTACAAGTATGGGATGATCCTTACAGACGAATGTTGACAAAATACGTAGATATCCAACCTTATTTAAAGAGGTGTAGCAATTAGAGACCTCCTCGAGCGAAGCGGGACGACACGAACGGACCAAGCGAAGCGAGCGATTTGGCTAGTAGCTAATTAAGACCTAACTGATATCGAAGCATGAGGAGATAATTGAAATTTAATTCTCACTGAGAATGACTGAAAACGTCCCTTGGGCTTGGAACGGTTGCTTAAAATGCTGGAGGAAACTATAGGAGCCAGCCCTAAGCCACTTTTCCACATGCTTCCAGTTACAATAGTTGTAACATGGATTTTCTTTATGGTATTTGACCGTGTTGCATTGCTTGCATCGGACCGTACGATTTAAAGCTCCATAATTCATAATAGTTTTGCTGTTGATGAATGGTTGTATTACAAGTTCAGAAGCCTCCTGCCGAGTTCCTTGTTCCTATCGGGTTTGTTGAGTCACATTCTTGAAGTTCGGGTCATAATGGAGGCAAAAAATGCTGCAAGCCCACAGGGACGATGTAGCATGCGTCTTTTTTTTTAATGAAAAATATCTAACTCCACGCTGTCCGCGCTGGGCGTTCCAGTGTCGTTTTGTGGTTGACGGGGAAGGGGACCCTTTGCAATGGGTTCTGGGGGTCGCACCGCATGGCCCATAGGTAGGTGGTCCCTGAGCCGAGTATTAGGGTTCTGCCGGGCTACGGGGCGATTTGTGTTGTAATCCAATTACTCACGCTTGGGTCCGCCCCTCCCCCCCGCGTACTCATCGGTACCTATAGTTTGTTCCACATTATGTTTTCAAAAAAATGACTGAATGACGACTCGTTTCCTTGCACTAAGAGTGCAAAAACATGTGGAAATCACACTTGTAGACTCTTCACAGTTACTGTTAGAGTTTACGAATGGGATATTTACGGAATTTTTGCACTCGTAGTGGAAGAAAACGTGGCGTCATACAGTCAGTTTTCTGAAAACATAATGTGGAACAAAGTATAGAGTTAGCCGGCTTCTTGGATTTCTCGGAGTCAGCCGGTCTGTTTGATTGGATTAGTCTGTAAGTAGTTTTTTGTTTATTTGTAAGCTTGTGAGCGAATGGCTTGGAGGCCTTATCGGCTCAATAAAATATAAATCAATCTAACTCCACGTGTGCTTCTACTGTCAAAGTGGAAGTATACGTGGCATCGTGAGATGAGTCCCTTATGGCCTTGACACGTGTTCTTGCCTCATACATACGAACAAAGAAAGGATTACAATGCTACGTTTAATAGCCTATACATAAAAGTACAGGTGGGGACACCTTAGCGCTACCTCTACACAACTTTTCTTAGCATAGAAATATGACAGCATAGTGTTAAACTTAGTTCCCTAACAGTAGTTACATTTGCATATATGCAGAGCCTGAAATAGATCACTTGCATGTTTGTTTCGAGATCAGTTCGCACTGTTTAGCACTCATCTTGTCCACCATGGCTTTCCAGTGTTGGACTGACATGTTCAACGAGTTCTTCCGGATGAAATCTAAGATGTACGCCTTGAGTCGTTCAGCTTCATGTTCTTCAGCCATGTCCAGCATGTCCAACGCATTTTCCATAGTCACTTTCTTGTCCAATGCTTTTTCTGTAGAAATCTTAAGAGTCGTCAGTTGGTATTTGTTAGCGGCATCGAGCAGTTTTGTCTCCATTCCTTTAACAAAGAAAACAGACATAAGTTTTTACGGCTTAGTTTCCTAAAACTAAGCATGGCGTCAGCGCTCATGAGGAATAGAGCAGTGACACGACGTAGTATTATGCTGAAGCCTTAATGGGTTAGCTGCAAGGGGCACTGCAGAGAGAAACAGAAGGGCGTCATACTGAAGCCGATGCTGTGAAGAGTGATTTCTTAGACCTAAAAAGCGCGATTTTTGTTGTTGGAGAAAACAACGTTATTTTAAGCCTGAGAAATCTGCTCTTCCGTTGTTTTTCCCTCCATTTTTATGTAGTGCACCTTGTAGTTATGCACTCCAAAACCCATACAGGTGCCAATATGGCGGCAAATGTCACTGCTCTATAGGAGAAGCAGTTGTAAGTAAGGGCTGATGAACTCTACTATGAGACAGTTACAAAAATTGCTCCCAGACTTTGCAAAAACTCACGAATACATAAAATGCAGTTTCTTTTAATTTTCAGCACATTATTTGGTGTCTTGTTCACAAATGGGTTAAAAATAAACAATAAAACTCGGAGGGACCAGCCCTTATCACCACACTTGGTGGTGGCCATATTTGAATGTCAATACCAGTGGGGATTGGGCTAATGCTTCGTTTTTAAGGTTAGGTCTGATGCGTTGTGGCTCCACGACGAACATAAGACAAAGACAGGAAACGGCAGCGAACAACATCACCGAAAATAACGCAACGAAAGACCAACGGCGAACCAACAATGGACCTATAAGTGATGCAATCCCTTACGTATCAATCCTAGGCTACCGCCATGCCAGCCATCATATTGTGCTTCTATCAATTATGTCTTCATTGAATATAAAATCAATTTTTAGCTGTTCTGTACAGTTGTGTCGTAGAGATGTTAGTGAAGGCAAAGATCCATTATAATATAAATTTTGATGCCACCATCTGAATTTTTTGTTATCGTTTTCGTTGCCCTTGCCGCCATTGGTTGGTCGGAAAGGGGGGGGGGGTAAGGACGTGATGTCAGTCCACTTACGAAAAATATGAATCTACGATCGCAAGCAAACGACGCATGAGGGATTGCTAGCTATAGCCGTGGTTAGTCGCTACGCGTCAGTCGGAGAATTGTAGCAGTGTGAATGAGCTAGTCAAGCTTTCATGGGAATCAGGCATATAGGCTATTAAACTGGCATAGATTGTTAGTGAAGGAATGCTTGTATCTGTGGACGAAGCACTGGGCCATTACTCATTGAATAATTCCTATACAGAATTGTTCGTCAACAAGAGCTGGAAGGATAAAACAAACACCAAATAACGCCAAATAACGCAAAATGTGACATTAAAGTTACACGACGCATCCGAACTAACAGCATTAAAAACTAAAAATGGGCACCACCAGCAATTGTGTCAAGGGGTTAAATTCCTATGATTTTTCCTTTATAAATAAACTAAAAAAATATATATATTCTTCCATAATAGAGTAGCGCTTGTTACATTTAGGACTTGAATTTTTTTAGGGTACAAATTGTCCAGGTTTCCAGTTTAAGTCTAGTGATTTTTTTCCCAAGAAGGATCACTGATGCAGAAACGTAAGAAAATGCACTTTGAAAATACTTCGTCCAACATGGACACTGTCCCAAATTTAAATCTACATAGGTGATCTTCCTTGAACAGTAATCACTCACTCGACTTGGACATGGACAATCTGCTTGATCGGGGTGTTTGTTTTTGCAATTTCTGCAAACAACTTCCCAATGATGCAGTTGGTAGGTGTGTCCATTTTCTGTTATTAGTCTTACTATTGGCTCTCTGCTGGTGGCAGTTCCGACAAGAATAATTCAATAATTCAGTGTGATGATGAAAGGGTGACTACAGACAAGGCAATGTACTCCTTTGAACAAGGCCAAAACCACACTACACAGAGGCAGCGAATTTGTGGAACTGACGAAGTTTATCAACCAACGGCGATGAGCAGCAATGTTCGTGTTTTGTGTGCCTTTTGAAAGGTACCACTAAGACGGTCATGTATTCAGGGGGCTGTGGTGCGAGTTGTCAACAGCAACGAATACATATTATCCATGTGAACAATAATGCTATTAAAAACAAAAACGTCAAGTGTGCCATAAAAAAAGAGGTTGTATGATTGAAGTTTCATTTTACTTGTTAAAATGTACGCGGATAAAAATTGGTGATTTTTAATTGAAATAATCAAATGTACAATTCAGAAAATTGCATGTTTAAGTGCTGTTGTGCTTTACGTAACGTATATGATTGGTAAAGCACAACAGCACTAAAACAGATGCAATTTTCTGAATTGTACATTTGATTATTTCAATTAAAAATCACCACTTTTTATCCGTGAACATTTTAACAAGTAAAATGAAACTTCAATCATATAACCCCTCTTTTTACGGCACACTTGACATTTTTGTTTGTAATTCGTGTACCTTTACTACGGCTATGGTGTCGCGCTATAAAGGTTTATGCATGCAGTCGATTGTTGCATGCACGAAGAATGAATTTGGAGTTTGCTGAGTGGCATTGTTCCCTAAATACAATGGTTAAAACAATGTAAAACAATCAAAATGATCGTTTAGGGTCCCGTAACTCCGGAATGGATGGACCAATCAAAAAAGTGGTCCCTGTAAGGTTGAAGCCCAGGGAAATTTTTGGCTCAGATCATGTTTTAGATTTTAGGTAGGTGCAGTATTTTTTTCTGAAACCGTTTCAGCCAAGAAGAAGAACAAGAACAAGAACCAGAACAACAACAACAAGTGAACAGTATTCAAATTTACGTGTGGCTTCCTACGTTTACTCTTGCACGGAATTGCATAAAAGTTGGTGTAAAGTTTGGAAAAGTTGCTATCTACTATCTGGCCAAGTTTGGTTGAAATATATTGAATAGAAACGGAGAAATTAATAGTTTCAGTTTTGCTGGAGAGAGGACTTCAATCATATATATACACGGCTATCGCCGTGTATGATACGGACCATGGCTTCTAGTTCGCCGTAAGGCAGTAATTCCAGCCCTTTAAACATTTTGCCTTTGAAAGTCTAAAGTATACGTATTGCTAAGAGATATGTATGTAGCCATAGGGGGGGGGGGGGGATGTAAAATTAAGTTTTTCTTAATGTAAATCAATTCAAATTCTGCTTTGCCATTAACATGACGCGAGAAGCGTCTGCTAGAAATGAAGAGGAGAATTAGTACCAAGGTTCTGTCTCAGCGTGTAACGGATTCCAGTGCTCAACTCGGCGAATTTTTGTACCACAAATTGCATCCACGCTGTAACGAATTTTAGAAATGCAATGTGTAGTGTTCATGTGATGATAGCTCAGTTGGTAAATGCGTTGGTAGGTTATGCAGCCAGTTCGAATGGTGGAAGTGGTGGATTTATATTTATTTCGACGTATGGTTAACTACAAATTAAAGAGAGGAGCAAAGCCCCAATATACGCTATAGAGTGTATATTGAATCACTTGGAGCCGTCTGAAGAAATGGAAATATTTTATTTGTAACTTTTTAGTTAGAATTTCTCACTACTCGTTCTTCATGTAAGATTCACGAAACCAAGTATTTAAACCTGATTTTTTTTTCTGCAATTTATTTAATTGAGCTTTATGTCATCAGAAACAAACTAAAACTTGCGTAGGTGAACTGACTTTGCCAACGTAGTTCATTACCAGACGTTGGAACACCAAAATATTACTTTGTGGAAAGGAGATATAACCATACGAGGCTGATCCTGGCATCAGCTAAAAAATCAACTTCATAAATTCAAGGAAATTTCTAATTTTCGAAAGGATGTTCCCTTTCTTGCTCACAAAAAAAACGCTAAAATAACACACATAAACAGTAAAATCTTCGCCACATGCCGCCCTCTTGTAAAACCGACCTCTGATCTCTACACATTGACCTAAACGTGTGGAGGTTGTGGTGCGCTCCCAGCCGAAGACATGGTGCTAGAAGGTAAGAGGTGATTTCCTTCAAACTGCGTATCAGCCTGGGGTCAGACTTGACCCCTTTTCCCGCAATGGAAATGACTTTTCATTGCGAGACACAAATGAATCGTGCGTTAAATCTACTTTGAAAGCACGGTACATAACACCGGATTAACAGAGTACATACAGCGTAAAACAAACTTACGTGAGGCTTACATGTCGTTTTGAGGACACTAAAGGAGGAAAACAGCGATTTTTCAAACAGCTTAAATGGTTATTTGGCAACAGCCGCCATCTTGTGTGTGTGCTCGATTCGCATGCGATAAAGTGACGTCACACATCTGCCATCATTATGCGATGGAAACTGAGCAGACTGTTTATCTAGAATAGTCAAAATAGATCCTACGATTTCTGGCGCAGGTACATATCTCGGGCACTACCCTGGTAAGCTCTACCAGTGTGTTCAGGACGAGAAATTGGAAAAATGCTACCAGAATCCCCCATATGCTACGTATCATAATCCAGGCAAGAAAAAAATGCTACCAAAAATGCTACGTTTCTGAAGATTAATATGAGAGCAGATTGTAAATTTTATACAAGTCTGCGACGGAGAGTACTGAAATAGACCACCATCGCGCGCAAGGGCAAAAGGCAAGGCGATTTGTCTAGAATAAGCAAGTCGAGAATAGATCCCATGATGCCTGGAGAGCACATAGTCTCAGGCATTGCCCTGGCAAGCTCTACCAGTGTGTTCAGATGAGAAATTTTAAAAATGCTACCAGAATTCCCCTCAAAATAATACTTAGCATAATCCAGGTAGGAAAAAAAGGCTACCAAATATGCTACATTTCTAAAGATGAATATGAGGAAAAACTGTAAAGTTTATACAAGTCTGGGATGGAGAGTACTACAAATCGACCACTATCGCAGGCAAGGGCAAAAGGTTTTGGTGTGTTTGCGTTCGAGGTACGATTGTAAACGATTGTACGACGTTCAATAGCCTTAAAAATGTTCTGTAAGAGATTACAGAATTGTGTGCGTATTGCTTAAGAACACCAATATTTTACTCATCCAAGCGAATTTGCCAGAACGTAAATTTATTGATGTTGTAAATAAAAATTGCTTAATGCTTAAAAATGCTGAATACCTACTCTATGCAAACTGCTGTGATTATATTGCTGCTGAAAATGCAAAATGTTTGTAAAATGCTACAGAAATGCTATACCCTTAATGCTACACTTTGATTTTGGGTCAAAATAATTATGTTACCATAGCGTCAAAAATGCTACATATGTTCACACTGTACCATCGTGCAGAATCGACGACCACAAATCTGCACACAAATTCATACCTTTCGGAATTAGACTGTCTCCCGTGTAGGCGAAACGGAGAACAAACTCCAGCGTTTCTTTGTCGATGTCTTGCAGGTCAATCTTCGTCGGTTCCCTATTGGACTTACTGGACATCTTGAAGAGGCGCTCGAATTCGGTGGACTTTGAGGCGAGCAGTGCTCTCGGGACAGGAACGAGTTCGGAATTCACGGTGAAGAAGGTATTGCTGTACTCCAAATCTTTCAGAATGAGATTTTTAGTTTCTTCGTGGAAATCGCAGACTGGCACATCAAAGCTGTGCTGAGGATTTTCACTGTTTACGCTCAGATATTGGCTGGCGATTCGCAAAGTGACTTCTACAATGATAGTGTCGTTCGGCATGCCGTTGTCAATGGCATGCTGCAGGGAATAGTCTCGGTCATAATATTCAGAATCCTTCCTGAACACCAGGCTTTTAGTACCGACAGAGTTGATGTAAACCTTACCCGTTAAGTCTTGAACTTTAACGGAGTAGATGGCTCGGACGTCGTTTCTTTGCTGGTCCGCCGAATTTAATTTAATCCAAATATAAGTGTAGTCACTTTCAGATATCCTTAATTGCCATTTTGCGTCCTCCACGTCGGTGCCGACTGCCGAAAATTCGTCACTCTTTGCGCCGTGGTGAAGAAAAGCGATTGATGCTATAGTCCACGTGTAATTAAGGTTCACAATGGAATTCGAAGATTTCGACCAAGCAGTTCTGTCGATTGTCTGGGATGAAAACGTCAAAGAAAATTGAAGAACCGTAAGTCCCGAGAAGAAGTAGGTGGACAGTGTAGCCATCGATCTTCGCCCTAAACTTTGCCTTCTCGGTTTAGGATCAAGTTGCTGCGAATGTTGTAGATATGACTGAGTAAGGGTTTTATTATTCTTTAGCCCTGTGAATCCTGACACATATCGACTTTGGCTGGCAGTATTTAGTTTCATTTGACTTCACTCCAAACTGTGAAACGACCTTCGAGAGACCAATCATGTAGTGCAATAGACTTTCTGGTTCTCACTTATCGCATCTCCTACGAAATTTGTTCCTCAACCCAAAAAAAGAAAAGTAAGAAACCGGCTTGTAGGCTACCAGACTTGTACAGTATAGGGCAGTGACACGACGTAGTATTATTGTGTATAACTCTATGGT
>JAHWFP010139376.1:4495-20821 GCA_023313725.1 Lithobius niger
CCGTTTCAAGCGTTAGTTGCTTATCGCAACACTGTCGCCTTGGCGTCACTAGCATGTAAATTTTTTTTTTTTTTTTTTTTAGTTTTTAAATATTGTGCGGTAGCAGACAAGTAAACTCCACTTGTAACTCAGTGCATGTTTCCTTTGTGTTTTTTGTTGAGCATTTCAATAGACATGAACCGAAACCCGTTTGCAAACCTATCCGCTGGAATATTGATAATTCGGAATTCGACTCGCATTCTGTTTCGAGCGTCCGTGGAAGTGAATTGAAGTGAAACGAATTGGGTTCGACCCACGTCTGAATGCGGATTACTTTAACTCGGATACGATCTACTTCATTTCGGATATGTACACCCCGCTCGCAGCACCTTTCCCGTTTAAGGCGCGTAATTGCGGATTTAAACTTACGGTTAATGCGAGATCGAAACAGGTGCATTAAATGCTATTTCAGCTGTGCAAGGCAAAAGGCCGTAAGTTAAACGTTTAAGAAAAAACAACTTTTGGGGTTTTTTTTGTTTTGCTATTGAAGGTGTTTCCTGATTTTCACAAGAACGTTATATCCAGTGCTGCCAGCATATCTAGTTTCGTAATAAAAAAAATTACCAACCACGCAAAACGACTTCCAGCCTTTCGGCGAAGCAGTCCAAGATTTTCTCTAAAACTTTTTGCCTTTTGTCACCGGCTGTACCTCATTCGTCAATTTTGGTCCGATTTACAAAGTCGAAAAGCTGTTTTCTTCACGGAGTTCCTATACAGGAAGTAGAATGTCAAAAAGGCAGAAACTTGACTTACTGCCCTTTGCCTTTAAACGGCTGATTAAAAAAACTCCATCTTGTAAATATCCCAACCATTGTAAGTAATCGTTGTAATTAACGTTTGTAAGTAACCGTTGTAATTAACGTTGTAAGTAACCGTTGTAATTAACGTTGTAACAGATACGTTTACCTGTCAGTGAAGCCTATCAGCAACCTATCGGAGGAGGCAGTGGCGTAACAAACTGTCTCTGGACCCATAGGAAAAATTTACGGTCGGGCCCTCTCCCATTTATTACCCTCCCCCTTCCCCTCCACCCAAATCTTTGACCTTTTCGACTATCTTGGTCCAATGATACACACACTGTACGTTGTTTGGTTTATGTTACCAGAACAACCAACCACTTTTCAGCCAAAAAGATTACTTTCGGCGTAATGCAAACAAAAAATAATATTTGAAAAAATTTATTAAAAAAAACACGTCTGTTTGGTATTTTTTAGCCTACCTAACTGTCGAATAAACTTTGCCTTGTAGCTACATTATTACAGTTGTTAAATGGGAACTTGGACTTGTTTATAAAATATTGCACTTTGAACATGAAATTTACATACCGTAGTTAATTCACTACTTGAGGCTTTAAGGCGATACTTCGGCGTGCTTTTCTCAATGAAAAAACTATCACTGATGTTGTCCATGTCCATATTTCGACGCCTGGCGGGCCCCCAAGTTGCAGGGGCGCGTAAGCAATGCTTACCTAGCCTACCTGTACGTTACGCCACTGGGGGGAAGGAGGGAGGAGGATCTCGAAAAACATATCCGTGACAACTTCGCGATCCCAAATTGCCGAAGTTCTCGACCAACAATCAGGAAAGCAGTCATTTTTAGCCACATTGAATTTTAAACTGCGAAGTTTTATTTCTCTTGTGTGTTTAATTTGGGATACACATGGTCACAGATAGATACAATCTTCATTTATTGGTTGCATTTGCTTCGGTGGCAGGTTTCGCCCCAGAAAGCCAAAATAAAAATAAAATAAATAAAAAAAAAAAGCTGTTCGCCCCTTGCCGTCCCTATTACGACAAAGTTAGGTTGAACTCCGTTGGAGTTAGTAGATTCTTTGGAGTTAAGACGTGTACAAGCTAATCTTTATCCGACTTTTGCACGGTCTCAAAATTTTGGATCCCGATAATTTGTTTCACAGTGCGTCACGCAACTTTTTTAAAACTCGTGCGAAAATCAAAACTCGAATGCTGTAAGTTTTTCATTAGTACCAGAATAGTTTATGTGTGGAAAGCTTTGCCTCGTGATGTTGTCAATGCAGTTTCCCTTTACTCGTTTAAGTCTAGAGTGCGATCACTGGATCCTTGGATCTTTCACATTTCCTTTTGAGATTCTAGTTTTATATTTGACGATATTTAAGTTTTTTGGGTAATTTTTTTGCGGCTTATAAGATTTTAGGATTATATTTTGAGATTTTTTAAGATTAGGATTTTATATTCTTAAGATTTTAATTATTTTAGGAATTTTCTTTTTAATGTGTTAGGATAGTTTAAAGGCTTTAATTAGTTTAGTATTTTATATGCTAAATTGTAACTTGGGCCAAACGTAAGTGGACAAGTCCCTGTTCCTTCCCTTCCTTCTCATATGTAGGAATAAGCAGGAACCGACATATATCTTATTAGATATCGTATACCTCATCAGAGGGTCGGCAGGCTAATAGGTCAGAAGGATTTGTACGACACGAACTGTTGCGAATCCGTTTGCATTCCAGGCTGTGAAAGAACTAAACCACGCGCAATGGCTGTTTGCTGTGACTTCCATATCACGTGACTAGGCTAGTCCAATCAGACGGCCAAACAGCCGTTTTTCTCGTTCGTCATTGGCTAACTCATGGTGACGTCACGGCTAACAGCCATTGCGCGTGGTTTAGAGGTCATCCACTAAAGCTAGCAGTTAACTTAACAAAGACTGTCTGCCGCAAATATATATATATTTTTTTTTTGCAACAGAATTGTCATGTGTGGAACCATTTGCCTTCCGATGTTGTTTTGGCACCATCCGTTACACATTTTAAATAAAAAGGTTATGAAACCAATTTGACCTCTCGAAGTTTATACATGTGTAAAAAAATAATTTTTTTTAATTTTTTAATTTTGTTTTAATTGTTTTTAAACACAGGCGAGGTGTTAGCGATCAACCCTGATGCTTCCTTTGCCTGTTTCACTAGCAAAGAATCTACATATATATTTCACTTAAGAACAGACTTAATGATGATGGTGAGGGATCATGACGTCCGGCTAGAAGCGAGCAGGCGAGCAGTGTTTGCATTCCAGAGCGGGGAGAGGGTCCGGCCGGGGCGGGGGACGGGGAAGCACACCAGCGTCAGCTAGTTTATTATTTCTTTGGGATCATACACGATTAAATACACTATAGTATACAATAAAGTACCGCAGGCTAAACATGAATGAACCCCTGAAGAGGGTTTCTACGAGTCTAGCGTTCATTTTTTTTTCTATGATAAATGTGTTCTTGTAGAAGTCAAGGTCCTGATCATGATGAAAGGTCTCTTGTCGCGTTGGCGATAACGATATCCTGCGCGATAAATTAAAAAGAAAGGAAGAAAAAAAAGTGTTTTCGCTTTTTTGAATGACTATGGAGCTTGTCGTAGATGTCTGCGTTATGTTTTCCTTGAGTTTGCTTAATGGAATGGCGTAATATCTATTTACGTTTTCTTTTACGCAGTAGCTTCCCGTACATGTCTGCATACGCAACTAAAAAGTGTTTAGTTAAAACGGGATTCCGGAGTTTTTGTATTATACGTGTCTGTTACACTGATTGACCTTATTAAGCACTTCCAGGAGAACATAAAGAGTGGTAGGAGCGAGGAGTGAAGGATAAACAGTATGGAGAGCCAAATCGAATCGATTAGTGGTAAATAAATACAGATGCAAACCTATTTTCGTTGCGTTTTGGATTTCAAAGGTCGTGGGTTCGATTCCCCACTCAGGCCGTCAGACGTATAAGTCCAAAAGGCAACGTAAATAGGTTGGCATCTGTATTTATTTTTAGGACTTAAATGTTAGACTGTCTAAGCGGGAATTGAACCCTCAATCTTTGAGGCCAAAGACCGAAGTCTACCGCTAAGCCATACTGACACGGTTAATGAAAACAGACATATGCAGTATTTAACACACGCACAAATACTGTGTACATTGAGTTTATTTGTCAGTACAATTACATAGAAAGCTTTAGACGAAAAACGAACCTCGCACCACAAGAGCAGATGCTCGCGTGTGGGTTTGGGTCGCACACTAAAATACACATTCTTAAAAAAAAAAGATAAACACAATAAAAACAAGCGGCTGCAGCGACTATCTAGTCGTAACCGGTCTTCTGTAATACACTTCCTCCACTTCCGAAAATGTTGAGGTGTACACCTCTATCACGCACTACAACAAGCTCTGTATTATATAATGTAAAAGTGGTAACCCTCACAATTGCCGGTTAAAAATGTGTTAGCTTTCAGGCCTGGTTTTAGATTTTAGGCGTAATTGTCAGCTTTTAGGCCTAATTTTACCTGCCGTTTTAATTTCGTAAGTAGCAGCTCAACGGATAGTTGGGTTCGACAGCATGCTTATTCATGTATGCAACACGGTGCTGAGCTTTGATTTTGCCGTAACTTGATTTAAAGCCTAATGTTCAGCTTTTAGATCTAACTGTTTTTTTACCTGCCGTTTTAATTTCGTAAGTAGTAGCTCAAACGGAGAATTTGGTCGAGAGGAGGCCCATTCATCCATGCAACACGGTATCAAGACTATTTTAATCCTTGGTTTTTTTGGGGTTGCGTGTTTTCCTTTAGTGTTTAAATGCGACAGTCAAATGTTATTATTTCATTGAGTTACGTCGAGAAAGCCTATTAGCTATTAGGAAGAAACAGTGTTTCAATTTGCCGTGTTTTTTAGATTAATTTTTGGTCGCTCTTTCTTCTGGTGAAAACCGTTTCTTTCTACCTGGTACCGTTCTGAAGTTGAACATACGGACGGACGGACAAAGTCGTTGAAGTAGTCTTCTCAGCCGTTTCGGTTGTACAGAAGACTAACCAGGGACGTGCACAGGCCCCCGAGAGAAAGGAGCAAACTATCTTTTTTCTGGGGACCCCATTTTTTTGGTGTTTCAACCTCTTTTTACCCCCTTTTTGTGGGATTTTAACCATTTCTGTGCCTCTTTGCACCACTTTCGTAGCAGTTATTGTCTTTTTTTGCGTTTTTTAGGCTCTTTTACACCACCGCTCCCATAAGGGCACTTTTTTCAGAAAAAAAGGGGAACTTTGCCATGAGGGCAGGGGCCCGAGTCCAATACTGCGCGATTAAGAACAAACTTTGCAGGCGGCTTTGCAGTATACTGTACTAAAGATGCCAAAATCGATCGATAAACGCAATACCAACAATTCCTGATTACAGCAATTTTGATTTCGTAGGCACGTAGTAACGCTTGCTTTGCACGAAATTTTCTTCGGTCTGGTTTAGGGCTTAAGGTCACGTTTAGTGTTTCAGTAATATTGCTTAGTTGAGTTCTAACCTAGTGCATATTACCGCTGCTAACAGCAGTATGCTGACATAATGGACAAACACGAATTCCATGCAAATGAGAGATTCGCTCGCTCATTTCACTCGATTCGCCAATTGCATCGCTAATAATTAAGCAAAGTGGCTGCTGCTACTCGTTGTGCAGAAAATGCGTTTAATCCATTAACCCGTAAGGAAGCCTTTTACGTCAAAGGAAATTTGATACACGCACGAGAGTCTAAATTTGAAACCATGGCAACGAATTACAATTGGAAATGTACTTGATTGGCTTCATACTCTGTCCGCCGTAAGCTGGAACAGCTGGTGAAGACTATGCTGCAGCGGAATTAGATTTTTTCGGCACAATTTTCAAAAATCACATAGCCGCTTTCGTGCAGTTGTTTTTGATTGCCAGACGGTGGTTTGTTCACCTTTAGTATATTGCTAACGAGTAGGGGGGGGGGGGGGCGGCTGGGATGCCTCACGAATCATGTAGCAAGTGACGTAAAATCGTGAAACTGTGTGCTAAAGAACATTAAAAGCTGAACTTGGAAAAAAGCCATCTGCGAAAATCATACACTACAGTTCACGTAGTATACGGTAAGCCAATGACTTTATGCACTTTACGTTTCATTCAACACCAAAGCCGTAGTAGAAGGCTTTACTGTTTGAGTCGGTGTATTCGAATTTCATTATTTTACTTACGGATGGGAATTTTGTTGATCACTGTTCAGTCTGTAAATAGCGCACCTAGTGCCCCAAATTTTCAGGGGCCTTCAAAAATCAATTTTTTTTTTTTATAGGAATGTTATCTTCCAAGCATTCAAGCTTTCCGAACTTGGCTCTTTCCAGTAATTCTACTTAAAAAAAACTATTTCATACAAAACCACAGCTTTCTTCTTCGGGATGCTTTTTAACTTTTATTTTTTTTATTATTTAGTTTCCTATTTACATCCGTTATTATCTATACTGATGTAAAATTTTGCGACAACTGCTAATGTTACAACACGAATTTTCAGTGTTTATACATCAGTATGTCATCAATCGGGGTGAATTTTAGTTTTTGCAGTGATGTTTTTACTAACTTGCTTAAATCCCCCCCCCCCCCAGTGATAAAACTAACAATGCATCCGAAGGGGTTAAACTAAATTGTAGCTGACACGTCAGATACTATTTAGTTTAATCCCTTCGGATGCAATGTTAGTTTATCACTTGGGGGATTTAAGCAAGTTACTAAAAACATCATTGCAAAAAACAAAAATTCTCCCCTATTGATGACACAGTTACTGATACATAAACGCTATAAAATCGTGTTACACGTGTCAGTGTGCGGACTTCTTTGACAGGAACTTTTTCTTCCAGTCAGAACTACATCTAAACCGAAAACAATAAATTGTAAACGAAAAATCCGCCAAGTTCAGCCACTGAAAGATAGTGATTACAAACAGAAACGACAAGTGTGCCGTAAAAAAAAAAGGATTATACGATGGAAGTTTCACTTTACTTGTTAAAATGTACACTGATAAACATTTACGATTTTTAATTTAAATAATCAAATGTACAATTCAGAATATTGCATCTGTTTAAGTGCTGTTGTACTTTACGAATTAAAATATTCAGTCATATATTTTGCGCACAAAAACAGTATATTTGAGCAAAATATATGATTGAAAATTTTAATTCGTAAAGCACATCAGTGCTTAACCAGCTGCAATTTTCTGATTGTATCTTTGATAAATTAAATTTATAATCCGTGTCTTTTTAATTCGACGTGTCGCACGTCGAATTAATACGGTTGTGGCCAAAAAGTGGGTGAAGGAGATTTACGTCAGCCACATCTCCTCTAAAACCAGACACAGTTGTTCAATTCTGATCCGTGGGACTTAGTCATGCGGTGGGTGAGTCGCAGTGTGCAAGCTCAAAAGGTTTAATGCTCTATAGGATTTAGTTACGACGTTTTTAGTGTGCTAACCTCTAACGAGGTATCTCAGCGAAAAACCGTCGTCCGATAGTACACGATCAGTGGATGACGTCCGTCCGACGTCAGTGTAAAGGTGTGCACCAAACGAAAAATTTCCGCTGACAAATGCGTGTAACTGCGCATTTCGGCAAGTAAGCTTTCAATACTGCGGTCGGTTAGAGGCTATAAGTAAACATCGAGGTGGCTCCTCTCTTATTGCGAAGAACAGTACAAGTGAGTCATCACTTACCTTTGGCGGTAATCTGGATGGTACACCGAATTTTCATGCTGGAATCTGGACGGTACATTGAATGCGAGGTGCTCATAGATAGCCTTTGCCGTTAATTATTGCGCTAGCCTAGCTGCTTTTCGGGTGCGATATTTTACAGTGTTTTATTCCGCGTGAATTGTATGGTGGTGTTTCCTATTGAACGAGTGATCAAAGCGAATGATGTCCTGTTTTCACAGTGGTGGACTGGCCAGGGAGAGAAGGGCGTGATATTCCTAATGGCCTCTGACTTTCAGAATTTTGTTGTTTTTTTTTATAAACTTGATTGTTCAAAAATAAAACTGGATTTGCTGTAAATCGAGCACACACAATAATCAAGCAGCAAAGATTAAACAAAACCTAGTTACATGAAATTGTGGTGTGACATTTTCGTGTTTTATTTTATCATTGGTTAAAAAACACAAAAAAGAGTAAATAAATTCAAAGTAATCAACCTTGCGTACCCGTCAATGAAGTATTATGCCTCCTTCTCCCCCCCCCCCCCCCCCAATTTAAAGTTGGATTTACTGCAAAGTAAATTTAAAAAGTTTAAAAGCCTGATGAAAACGAACGAAGAGGACGGGAAGCTGTAAAGGAACGAAACTTTCAGGGGTTTTTTTTGGTAACAAAAATAATAGCGTCAGTTGAGAACTGCTAATCTGGTCGTTTTTTACATGATGGTATGATCGCTCATTTGCCGTATTGCAGTATCGAGTTAGGAGACTTTTTTTTTATTGTATGCAATGTGCAATATGTATACTTTTCAGTGCACCACGCATTCAGAATGTATAGTAGTGTCCTGAGTTTATGCTGCATTTTCACTTGCATACGTGCATCGCACATTAATTTTCTATCCTCCTCTTCTGTACCTAACACGTAGAATTACTGATACAGTGTTAGTGCGTCCTTGTTTATAGCATGCAGTGATGTCGACTAAAAACTGGAATTAGTGCTACTTTAAATTTCTTGAGTGAGGTCTTCAATTATACAAGTACCCGGTATTAATAAACTAACTCGTAATTAGAAAACAAAAAGGAGTTCGTTTGATGCTTCGTGTAATGTTTAACTGATCCGAAGTCAAAACAGAAAAAGGACGCAAATAAACTTTCCTGTAAGGTGTCGGATACTGCAGTGTTGCTGTACTGTTTAGTCCACGTGAAACCTTATTGCTGTATTCAAACGTTTTTGCCAGTTTTACTTCTGCACACGGTAGATCAGCTAATGATTGGTGTATTCTACTTGGCTAAACGACATCGCTGGAAAAGTAATCGAGTGTGTAGCCTGGCATTATTGTTCGTTTGTTTGAGCAGGAACAGTTTTGAAATTTGGGCTCTGGCTTTAATTGTATTTACGTTTATAATGGTTGGATGCAACAGTAAGGTTTCACGTGGACTACTGCAGCAACACTGAAGTACCTGAAACATTACAGGAAAGTTTGTTTTGTATTCCTTGGCTGTTTTGACTTAAGATTAGTTAAACCTTACCTTAAGCATCAAACAAGTTCGGTTTTGTGTTCTAATTCGTGTTACATCGGCGTGCCACGTAGTTTAGATTAGCTTGTTTTAATGTTCTGTAGCATAAAATAACATATAAAATGGGATATAATTGCTATTACAGAAATTAACATAAAAGAAGAAGAGAAAAGGTGTATCAGATAAATGATTATGAACAAATTTACACTACAAGAAAACACACAAAATCTGGTGGTGGAAGAATGATTTTCATTAAGAAGACTAATGACAAATGATTGCATAAAATTGAATTTAAAATGGGGTAAAACTGAATTGGATATGATGTTAATATATAGACAACTGGAAGCAGATAAAAAATTATTCGTTAAAGAACTAAAAAAAATCAATTACAACAAATAAAAAAACAATATTATCATTTTAGGTGACATTAATACAGACTCTCTTCAAATGGAAAAGACAAATATCAAAGCAAATAAATGCGAATCTTATGAACTAAACCTGGCACGGATGGGTTTAAAACATAAAATAAACACAGTAACAAGAGAAGAAATGAAAAATAATGTAGTATGTAAATCATGTATCGATCACATAGCTCTTAAATAGAAAAAGTGACAAAGTATTGGAATGACAAATTTAACTAAAATATTCTCGGTTCTGTGGTTCGATATCTAGGTAAGAGCAAAATTTCCCGAATAAAAAGAACAACAATAATTGTAGTCACATTAAAATAGCGTTCAGGCCATAGGCCTTCTTCATACCTATGTTTTAAACTTTAAAACTTGAGCATCGATTCATTGCTTTTATCTCCAGGTATAGTACAGCTGTTACGGGCCATAATTTTGGCTAATCATGAACATCGAGCTAAAAGCCATGAACTTTGGTACACAAGTCAATTCTTAGTTTACAAATCGAGCTAGCGAGATGTATTCCTTCTAGATACTCCCCTAAGGCCCCTTCGTGTCTCCCACCGCACTCATCGAGGTTATTGATCAACAAATTCTTGCTGATCGATCACGCTGAAACATGAATTGGTACATAACTCATTCGTAGCAGTACAAATGGAACTAGAATTTGTTAATCATGCCTCATGGAGAGGACACAGGGAATCACCGAGGGGTGGGTGTATCTCATGGGTTCCGTTTATAGTTCGATTTCTACTGCCACAATGCATGTTTTTAGTACATTCAGCAAGAATTTGTTGGTCATTGATGCTCCATGGGGTTGCAAATGAGGAGGGGGGGTGCTGGGGGAGGATGTGGTGGTATTGCGCTGGGATCCATTGCTGGTTCAATTTCTACTGGTAGGAATGACTTGTGTACCACAATGCACGCTTCCAGTATGATAAACAAGAATTTGTCGGGTAGGCTATCCACCTCATGGAGTGGGAATAAATGGCAAGAAGCACTGAGAGGCCTTTGAGAATTTCGCGGGAGTTCCATAGCTAGTTTCATTTGTACTGCTTACAATGACTTGTATACCAAATTTCATTCTTTTAGCACTATCTGTAAGAATTTGTTCATCAGGCCTAAAGGATGGGGCACCGGGGGGGGCTTGTGGTGCCTTGTAGATTATCTCGAGGGGGTCCATAGCTAGTTCATTTTGTACTATTATGAATGACTTGTGTACCAAATTTCATTTTTTAGCTCGATCTGCAATCATTTGTTGGTCAAGCATCCAGGAGGAGGTACAGGGAAGTGCTGGGGGGGCCCTTTGGCGAACTTCGTGGTAGGTTCCATGGTTGGTTTGATTTGTTATGCTAAGAATGGCTTGTGTGCCACATTTCATGCTTTTAGGTCGATCTGCAAGAATTTGTTGGTCAAACCTCCATGAGAGAAGCACAGGTGGCCCTTTGGGGGCATTTCATGAGGATTCCATAGTTTGTTCAATTTCTACCGCAAAGAATGTCTTGTGTACAAAATTTCAAGTGTTTAGCTCTATTTGCAAGAATTTTTTGCTTAAGCCTCAGAGAGTGGACACAGGGGGCGCTGGGGGCCCTTGGGGGGTACATCATGGGGGTTCCGATGCTGATTCGATTTATGCTGCTAAGAATGACTTGTGTACCACATTTCACGTTTTTAGCTTGATCTGCAAGAATTTGTTGCCCAAGCCTCAGGGAGGGGGCACAGGGAGCTGGAGGGGGGGCGCTGGTGCGCTTGGGTGTATTTCATGGGGATCCATGGCTGGTTCTATTTGTTCTGCTAAGAAAGACTTGTGTGCCAAATTAAACTTCATGTGTTTAGTAGGATTGCAAGAATTTGTTTACTACAGTTAATGATTTCTGCCCAGTGCTCTTCAATAATAAATGCTCTACCGACGAGAATACTGCAGTCATATGGAAATCGCATTCAAAAGGCCTTGGTTGATGTTAATACCTACATTTTAAGCTATAGAAATTGAAAATCGGTTCATTGGTTCGATCTCTAGGTGAAAGCAAAGTTTTTAGCCTATTTGGCTTTCCGTCACAAGAATATTGTTGTTACAATAAAATAACATGCGGAAGGCTTTAGGCTTTGTCCATACCTACGTTTTAAGCTATAGAACTTTAAAGTCGGTTCAGTGGTTCGATCTCCAGGTGAGGGCAAAGAGTCCCAACAACAAGAACAACAACAACAAGAAATGGCCATACTGTGGAAGCCGAACGGTTCGATTGTTGCCAATTAAATTTGCAATGCAGTGAAATAGTTATGACACGACCCCAAATACCGAATTTCGTTGCTTTATGTAAATTCTGGGCGAAACTATAGGCGTTCAAAGTTTGTCGTTTAATATGGAAGATCATGCTGAGGCTTACATAAGGACCGCTACCGCGAACAAACATCATAAGGGTAAAAAAAAAACTTTGACGTTATTTTTTTAGTTCTTTTCGCGTATTTGAGGGTCATAATGTCAAGTTACAGCGATGAAAATAGGGCTAACGGAAGCGCAATTCATTTGGTCCTTCTCTCATCTTTGTAGGTGCCTTGGTTCAAAGAGGAGTAGAGGTACAAACACACTCACATATGCACATGATACGTTTTTAATGATGTTGATGGTTATATGTTATATCATCTACAACATTAAATGCTATATTTTTTTGCAGAAACATATACAGTGCCCTTGTAATAATGCTAAATATTTCCGGTCTGTATCTTCTGTTTGAATTAAGTTTAATCAATTCATAATTCATTTTTAAAAATTGTGAAGGCGCCAATTTATTGCCTCTTTGAAGTATAGCGTACTGTACTCAACATAAAAGCTGTGTGTTCATCATCGTTTATGTTAACCGTTTTCAACTTAAGTAGTTTTTTGCAATGATTAAAACTCACGCGAAATTTCAACACAGTGTTTGTTTCGGCTCTGTTGAGTCGTATACCAGAATAATCAATGTGATTCGCGAGCAGGAAAATAGTTTCTTCAGGACCAATTCTTTCTTCCTCTTAATGTCACTGATTGATATGGCTGCACGCATTTACCAAAACGACATCTCGTGTATATATATATATATAGTTACAGTCACACAGGTATGGCAACTGTAATTCAGCCATCACACGGCAACGCGTATACTTAGCAGCGAATACAGTTATTCTTAAATTTTCTCTTACGCAAAGAGACAACCCTAGCTACTGAAGCGATCTTGCGGTGAAGCATGTAGTACACCATACTCACATAATTTAATCAACAATTTTGCTTCGTTTTCCAAGATTTTACTGTATTGCGGGGGGGGGGGGGGGGGGATTGGGGATGCAGGGGTTGTGGCGTAGGGCGCTGTGCGGGTGACTGGTGAAGCGAATTTGGAGCCTGAAAGAAGGATGTCTCCTACTGATAATCGTCGATTCCATCGTGGTTCTGTGTAGGGAAAAAAAATCCGTAAAGAATGAGATTTTTTAAATAAAATCTTAGTCTTATTTGCTTACAATGTTATTAAGGCCGTGAAAAAAATCTATACTTCTCTGGCATTTTTTTCTTATTTACAAGAGTGATGCAGTGACCAAGCTTTATATTTACAAAAAAAAAAAATGCAAAATAAATGATGTCTGAAACAAAACCCACAAGGGAACCCGCCAAGTTACAGCCAATCAAAGTAGTGATATCAGAACAAAAATAGCTGCCACCAAGTTGCTACGTGGTGTACCAAACCTAACCGAAAAGTGTTCCCCTTAGCAAGTAGTGATACCACGCCCGCCAATGAACAACCGCTAAACTAACCCCACCGACTATTATCCTACTTCAGACGTTAAATGAAAAACTTGACCATTGCTACAGATTGCAGCAATGGTCAGGTTTTGCATTTAACCTTTGATCTAATAGTCGGTGGGATTGGCTTTATGGTTGTTCGTTGGCGGGGGTGATATCACTACTTTCTAAGAGCAACACTTTTCAGTTAGGGTTGGTATACACCATCTAGCTACTTGGCGGCAGCCATTTTTATTCTAATATCACTACTGTCACCGGCTGAAACTTGGCTGGTTATTCACCATTGGTGGTTTCGTTTCTGATACCATTATCAAAAGTTCAGCAATTTTTTTTCTAAATAATATTTTCGCCATTTCGTGAAGTAAAGGAATAAGATAGCGGTAAGGAAAACTCCAAGTGGTATACATGTCTTTTATAGAAAAGACGAGGTCATGCGGTCATTCAGCATTAAATAAGTTTCAAATAGGTTTCTCCTTCATCCTGAATTTTTTTTTTCCAGAGTAAAACAACAATGAAATGGAGCAGCCGTTACTACTGAAAGATGAAATCGTTGAAGGAAAAAAGATGAAAACATACAGGTAGGCCTAAGTTTCACGTTTATTCTTTGTCACATGCTCTCTGCCGTGACATAACCATGAGTTAGCCATTGATGAATGAGAACAGCGATTGGTTGGCTCATCTGAGAGGACTAGCCCAGTCACGTGATACGAGCGTCACGGGAGAAAAACCAAATCAGGGATTTTCTACAGCACCGGCCGGATCTTGAGTGAAAAATAGCACACGCGACTATATCGGACAATATAGCCACTGAAAGCGCCAATGATGCGGTTGATTTGTTGTGTTGCCGCTTTCTGTCAGCCGAGGGCGATACCTTCAGTACAAAACTTGCCAACGTTCCTTCCCTTGCAAAACTTTCTGGATACACGCATTTTTTTTTTTTTTTGGCGCGTCCAGATAAATAACTTAACTGTGGCTGAGTGATAACTTAAAAAAATTATTTAAAAATAACTTTACAGGTAATGAAACTTTTCCACACAAATCTACATTAGTATTTTGAAAACCGCTTCTCTAGCTGCCAATAGATGTCGCGACTCACGATACAAAGATACGCATTGCTTGGCCAATTCCCGAATAAATCTCGAAGAAGTGGGCCAGTCGTGGCGGCCATTTTGTCTACCCTCCCTAATATTGTTGTAGGTCGTGCCGGATAGTTTACTGACCATGGCCAAGCTGAGTAAAACCAAAGCCACCTGCAGTAAAGGCCGTATCATAATCAGTCCAAAAAAGGCGACTAATATCAACCAATGACACAGAAGCAAGCCCAAGTATGCTGGGTGCTGTCATCTTACACCAAGCGGCGAAATTTAAAAATAACCGGCGAGGGTTCCAAATTCTGCCAACCGATGGCGCCACTATGCAAACTTGTCGCGTCGGTATTTGTGTCGCCATCTAGCGGAGCATTGTGAAAGGCAAAGCTGATACGGCCTTTACTGTGGGTGGCTTTGGTAAAACTCGTCCAGAGCTGTTGTTTGTCCACCTGTCTGTTAGTTAGTTTTCACGGCAACATTTGAACTCTTTCCGATTCATTTTGAATTTTCCATGTGCATTCTAAAATAACATACAATTGTGCAAGAGGTTTCTGGGATTTTGAATGTCACGTTGGTGATTTGAACTAATTCTACTAGTACCGTATTTTGTATATTGCTGAAATTATTGAAACAGATAGTTTTTTTAGTTTTTTATTTAATTAATTTCTTTGAGCCGTAAGTCAGCCAAAGCAACTTAATGCTTGTATGGCTGGACCGGCTCAATTTTGAACATTACCAGACTTTTAGAGAAGAAGAAATATCTGGTAAAGGGAGATGCCAACCCGGGGATTCGATCCGGGAAACCTCCGATCATCGTAGGGGCCGAAAGATTATCCAGAATTGGGCAGAATAGTTCCCAAGGAGCATGGTAGCCTCTCACGCTACCCTGGCCGGCAGTCCTGGCGGGGACTTTGCCAAGATCCCCTTTCCAGGGGTTCGACCAGATCCGCAAACCTCCAGCAACCAGGCTGAGCTCTCTCACAACTCAGCCACGATGATCACAAGCTTAAATGTATCGGCTTAACAATTTTATTGAAAATCGACAATGACTCTATCATCCAACGAACAGTGAACACTGCACAATTTTAACTTGACATCCGGGTAACATCATTATTTTTTAACAAATCTATGAAATACAGGTCCACGATGACAATTTGTTAAAAACGGCTGATAATTATCTAATTATTTGAAGCCCAGCTCAGAGCTTTAGACATTGTTATTGTAATTAGATTGAACTGAATTGAATCGAAAATATTGAACCTAAACGAGCTGGAACTCATGCGCTCAACTAATACAAAGTAATTAGATTGTTTTTGTAGCTAACAAAGCAAACACTCATTCTTAAAACCTGCACTTGTCAGAACAGAAGCTTCTGAACATTTCTGGACATTATTTCCAAACGTTTCTGCAGTCAGTGTTGTGAATACCGTTTTAAAATGGAAATTCTACCTGGGTAAGGTACTTATCTGCAGGAGAATTGAGTACCTCCGAGTGGAGAACGTCGAATCTATGTTACAAAACGGGATCTCTTCCTTACTTATGGGGTTTTGTAAATACATTATATTACCTTTTTTAAAATGGTAATACATACAAACTACGTCATTGCGGTCGCTAATATTTTTATTGGCGATATTTTGTTGGCTATACTTTATCAACGCTACTTCTGCGGCGGTATTTTGACTTTGGCTCCGATGTAATACGTCATTAGAGTTGAAAGCTTTACAACTATCCATATATACTCGTTCCTTGGAAAGCATTTTATAGCTTCCAAGTGTAAGGGCGCGTTTACGCAACGACTCGCCTTTGTATTCTCGCAGCTAGAACTCAATCGCGATGACAAAGGTGACATTGCCATGGTAACAACGCTTAATGGATTAGCTAAATCCGACATCGTTTGAATAAATACTTGCAGTCTTATAATCCGTGCCAATAATATAAAGAATTCCTCATGACGAAACAATTTTCCCAAACGCTTCTGAACTCACGTTATTTGCTGTTTTCGTTGCGAGGCGGCAGACATAAAACCGCCGCCATGTTGGAATTTGAG
>JAHWFP010139376.1:29994-41590 GCA_023313725.1 Lithobius niger
TTGTTGTTGTTGTTGTTGTTGTTGTTGTTGTTGTTGTTGTTGTTGTTGTTGTTGTTGTTGTTGTTGTACAAAATCAAGCTGCATAGATCACAGTTGTGTTCTTGTTTTTAGTTATTATTATTATAGCTGTCGTAAGGATCCTGAGGTCCATTTCATGGCATAAAATAATTTGAAGTATCAGTTAGATGATGGCGTACGGCAATAAAGCGAAAGTCTTACCGCATTGTTGCTGAACGCCATCGTCTAACATATTTTCCCTCAGATGCCTTTCCAACTCTGCGCCTGAGGTTACACGCTTTTTGGCAAACCTTGTGGGACAGACAGGACGGTAACAAATTACGGGCCATTAAAGGGACTGTCGAGGAGTGGCACTCGGCGTGTCGCCGCAGTCGCCGTGAGGAGGTTGTGTTGGCCCGTTTGCGAATTGATCACACCAGACTTACTCACTGTTTCGTTTTGCAGGGGGTTGACCCTCCTGAATGTTATTGGTGTCGACGGCCACTTACGGTCCGGCACTTACTTGTTGATTGTCGCCATCTTGATGGTGTTCGTCGTCGTTTCCATCTTCCGCATGACATTGCGCGTCAGTTGGGCGATAAGTCTGTCCTCCTGTCCGGTGTTTTTCAATTTTTGCAGGAGGTACAGATGTATGACAAGATCTAGATTAGGGGTTTGAATAACATCTCTGTAATGTGTGGTGCAGTGGCAACCCGGACCACTACACTGTGACTGAGGTTGGCGCTAATGACCAAGTTGTCGACGCGCCATTAAGCCTCAATCCCCCCCCCCCTCTAACATATTTGTACTGTACAACGACGAGTTGAATCTTGAGTGAACGAGCCATTGTTACAATAAACCGATAAAGCAATAAAGCCAGGGTTACCGCATTGTGGCAGAACCATCGTCGAACATATTTCTACAACAATGATCTGTATTATTAGTCACCGAGCCATTGTTGTGATAGTATAACGATCCATTGTTGGTGGGAATGTTCTGTGCTCCAACCCCGTTCTTAAAACTCAATAACTGCAATAAATGTCTTATTTGTTTATTTTAATCAAATTAACTCTTTCCTTCGGTCTTTCTTCAGCTACAATAATATTTTTGAAACATTGATACGTAAACAACATTGATAGTGGTAGTAGATTTACTTACGTAAGTAAGAACCAAAGGCCTTCGTTTTCTTTCTTAAGTAAGTAAAAAAAAAATCACGCATTCATTTTCTTACTTCCCGTAAGAATTCTACGCCTTGCATTGGTTCTTAATAGAGGTCAACGGTTTCAGTGTTTCAACAGTGTGTCTTCATGATATAGATCCACTGCTGCAACAATGACCCAACATGAAAGAGTTGTACAAAAACAATACCTTCCGTTGGCCCGGACTCTGCTGGAGGAGCGTTTAGCATTCGTCCGGACCCCCTAGATGCTTATAGTCGAGCCCCAATGTGCACTTAGAATTTTTCTTGAATTTTAATCACTGGGTAGAGCTCAGCGTAGCAGATTGCAATACACTGATCTGATCGATAACTGAAGAGAGGACATGAATTCTTTTCCTCGCATTGCAAAAACAATTCGCTGAATGGCTAGTTCTTTTCCCTACAATTATTTAGCTATAACTTGCACTGTTGCACGTAGCGGACTCGTCTCTTTTCCTCGAATCGTGCCGTGCTAAATGCATCCATGCACCAACAAAGGAAGTGCTACCTCTGCTGCAGAAACAATATGGCCGCTTTCCGACGATAAAATAAACGATCATCTACTGCGAACACGACCGCTTTTTTATAGTTATGCTGGATTTAACTGAAACCACAACGCTGCAGCTAGAAAAAGTATACACAACCATTGATTCATTTCGATTGTCAATAAAACTTTCACGTTAACATTTTTTCAGAGAATTGAACGATTACGACAATCGCACGTCGATGGGATGGCCATTTTCTTTGCGTTCGGTTGGAAATTCTCGGTGTATTAATCTGCGAAGGGTTGTATCTTTTGATCGTCTAGCGCTAGTGACGTAAGAGTGACGTAGGCACTTAGCAAACTGCTGCAGCTGCTGCATTGCTGTAAGGAAAAGAAAAGCATGGATACCCAGACAAAGTATCTGCCTTCAGCAGCTATGGAATGCACTTACCTTGTTTTGGACATTATCGCAATGTAAGGCTTTGCAGGTACGAATCGACCAGTACGGGGTTTGCCGAAGCTTCCCAACGTAAAGGCCGGATCAGTTTACCTTTCACAACGTGCCGCAACAATCAACACAACTAGCGACGTGACAGGTTGGTTCCCACGCGTCATCTGTTGACAGACGGTTACTTCATACGATATAAGCCTCCCATAATGCAAAAAAACAAAATTAATCTAACCCCGTCCACTACAGACGTACACCCAGAAGGAAAGGGGTGGGAGGAATCATTTTTAAAGTCCCGTAGGTACTAACGAATTCAATCTCGCGTTTTCTTGGTTCCTACCAACTTGGCTCTAAACTTTCTCACTTCACTGGGGGAATCCCCCATGCAGCTCGGGGGGATCCACCAACTTGGCCGTACTTTACTCGCTGTACTTTACTCGCTGTACTGTACTCGCTCCTATGCCAAGTTGGTAGGAGCCAAGAGAATGTGAGTTTACTCGCGTCACGGACCTACAGGATTTTAAAAATATTTCCCCACCCCCTTCCTTCGTTGCAGGACTAAAGACATCTCCACACTGGGAGCTGTTGTTTTTTAGTTCCCGACTTACGCCCGCAGGTAAAAAAAAAAAAAAAAAAAAAAAAACACGGTTTTCACGGTGCGAAAACCGACACCAATTCTTCCATACTGAACCCCCGACACCACAGCCAGGGTCCGGACTTCTGTTAACTTTACTCTCACCGCAACATTCTGGGTGCTGCCGTTCCCTTCTCCCCGAACGGCCCAGTGTGGAAGCGGCTTAAGACCCCAACCACTTGTTCCAACGCAGAAAGGCACGGTGCACAGGCCAGCACTTTAGAGCAACGTTTTGACGCTGCGATCGCTGACAGACAATAACAAGCTAGAGGGAAAGAAGAAGAAAGGGATGGGAGAAAGGAAGAACGGCAGCACCCAGAATGTTGCGGTGAGAGTAAAATCAACGCGGTGTTCGGGGTCCATGCCCCGGCTCGTGCCCACAGGCAAAACCTGACACCCTTCCTTTCTTACTCCTTTCTACACTGAACTCCGACATAGCCTCCAAGGTCCGGACTCTAGTTAATCTTTCTCTCGCTACATTTTCGGCGTCATCATTGTAGATTTTCCCCCACCCTCCCCGTCCCCTCGTCCTGCTTTCCCTTTATCTCACTATTGCTTATTAGCGCTCCAAAAGTCAAAACGTTTCCCTAAAGCGCGGGCCCACGCTGCGACGGGGCGTCGGATGAACGTGTCAGACGAGAAGATTTTCACTCACCACAGGATTAAAAATCGGGTCGGGAAGGTAAGTTGGCTCGTGTGACATGGGGCAGACGACAAAAGTTGGGAGTAATTAAAGAGTCGTCCAGACTCGATGGCCAGCTAGGCGGCCAGCCCTCCGGGTACCGACTTTTTCTCACATGACCGATAGAGACCAATAGTGAACGCATACCACGCATTCCACAAAAAGGGGTAAAATTGGACATAAAGAGAGCAAGTGTTTGTTGATCCTGAGGGCAGTCGGGAGTGAGGAAATCTGCCCGTGTGACAACAAACTCCAGACACGACAAAATGTGGGGGGAAACCATTTTTGCCCTTAGGATAATCTTGTCGTGAGTTAAAGTCTTTCCGTCTGACATGGGCTTAACTGGAAAATCGTATAATGGGATAATTGTCTAATATCCGCATAAATAAAAAAAACTGGAAAATCGTCTAAACGGAATATCGTATAATGGAAAATCATCTAAACGGAATATCGTATAACTGATAATCGTATAATGGATAAACGTCTAACTGGATAAACGTCTAACTGCGGTTTCTGATGTTATACGTATAGCCGCAGCGAGCGCGGCAGTGCGAGCGAGGCAGGGACATTAGACGATTTTCCGTTATACAAATTTCCTGTTAAACGATTTTCCATTATACGAATTTCCAGTTAGACCAATTTCCATTATACAAATTTCCTGTTAGATGAATTTCCATTATACGAATTTCCTGTTAGACGACTTTCCGTTATACTGTTATACGGTATACGTTCTTCCAATTATGCGATTTTCCAGTTAGACGATTATCCCTCGCCCCGCTGCGACCCTTTCTCCACCCTGAAACACGGGGTAGGGGTTGGCGTCTCAAGTCCTGACCTCGAGAAGGACTTGAAAGTCGGGGTCGGATTCGGACCAAAGTCGGAGTCGAGTGTGGAAAGGTTAGCCTCGAGTCCGGACTTTTTCCCAGTGTGGAAGGGCTATTAGTTCCAGAGTTCAACCAGGATAACGGAGTGTCCAATCGGGGGGGGGGGTGAAGGGTCAGATGAAGTCCCTGCTGGGTTGAGGTTCGTCCCGAGCTTTTTAGCTATTGTGGAATGGGTGTTGTAATCTCCCGATATGTGGTAGTCATGGCGTGGAAAGGGTAAATGAGCGCGTATTTGTTAGTTTAAAATAGAACCAGCCAAATAGGGAAGTCCCCGCCGGCCCCCCCCCCCCCCCCCCACAGATGAAGAAAAGCTGTACTCTGGACAGTGGCGCGAACCGCAAATGTGCTACAGCGCGACTCACTCACTCAGTGATATCTGTACTACGCAAGCAAATTTTAAGCCTTCCCATACCAGATATTAAAAAGTTAAAAGCTACAGCGTGGTGGCTAGTATTTCATGATTCTAGCTGGTTGGAAATTTTTCAAAATTGACTATCAAAATACAAAACAGTGACGAATGTTTTTTAAATAATTTTTTTTATGCGGATGTGTGTTTCTTTGGAGCGGGGGAAGGAGGTCTTTTTTTCCAAAGTGCAGTGCAGGGTTGTAAATACATTCCTGGCTACGGCCCTGAATGGATTCGATGACCACGAAATCTGGAAAGCTTAGTTCTGGTTTGGTGGCGGTAGGAATGTATAAAGGTTTGCATCCCAAGCGCATTTTGTCAACACCTGTCTTTTCCTTCATTTTGTTATAGCGTTTTAAAGATTTGGGAGACCAAAATTCTCCAGCCAGTTTGTCCAAAACGAATATAAAACAAACACGTGTGCTATTGCTAATGAAATTGCAATGTTGCTAATGTTAAAAACGTGTACTATAGCCGACTGCCCTTTTAGTTCTAAAATGACAGGAGTTTAGCCGCACCCAGCCGGGTTTCCACATGAACTCGATAAGGGAACCAACTTGCCCCTATTACGTGGAGCTGAGAATGAATGGCCGGCGAGCCGTTGCTGCGTGTGTGAGATAGTACGAAAGAAAGTGATAACGGAACAAAAGTGAAATTGCTTTGATAGTACATTATCAGAAATATGAGCATGAAACAAAAGGTTTGAAAGCCAGTCACTTCAACGCAGAGCAGCTCTGTCGCCACACAGTTCAGCTATACACCAACATCCTTCGAATATTACTTGGTTAAATATACCAGGTGTTCCAAAATCAGGGGTCACCCCAATAACTTGCGTCACCCGTTGTAGATGAATGAAACCATGTAGTCGGTAAGTTCTCGAAGGAAACATCCCATTTATGAGATAAGGCAGGTGGTGAGGAGCGTCCCTGGCGGACCTAACTTTGAAATACGAAATGGGAATAGGGGATGAAGTTATTGGGGTGACCCCTAACTTTTGGGACATTAGGTGTATTTATTCAAACACAACAGGGCTTATATCAGTGTCTGGTCTCGCACTGATACAAAATAATTCTCATCTAAATACATGGGCACGAAGATGGTCTATTTTCAGTGCGGGGAAAGCCACGTGACACAGAATGTAAACCTTCGCAATACATAAGATTGCAGGTTCGCTGAACTGATAACTCTTGGGACTGAACGATCTCAAGTGTTATCAGCGTTAAATAAATATAAAATTATAAATAAACAAGACATTTAATCAGTCAGTACTTTTGTTTCCATCTTACGGTATGTTGCAAGATTCTAGTCATTCTTCAGCAGCTCTGAAATATGCACCACGTGTCTTTTGCAGATTCCAAAAAGTAGGTATACTTACGCTTTGTGTTTTTGGTAGTAGCTGTGGCAGACGTAATTTCAAGATAATCTAACTGAAATCGTTAGTCTGTTTACCCAAAGTCACAAGAGATATTCATATATTCATTCATAGTATTTTCAAACTAAACGTTGACCAATGCGTAGTTCCATTTTGATCATGTTCTGATAAGAAGGAGTGCGCATATCGAAAGAAAGCACAACACTGGTTGTGATTCTACGAAATTTAATCCCGGGAACACCGCTATGTACGTGTTTCCGTTCCGAATATCCCAGGATTGAAACAGTCGCAATCACGGATTTTTTGGAATTAAAAATGGGCTAAATTCACGTATAAATGCATTGTAAAACGGCTTTAAATCAGTATTTGAAACTTTAAAATTGTTAATTATAAAAGTATGTATCCTTAAAAAACACAATAAAAAATTCCTCACTCTCCGGTTGTATTTCACGTTTAGTCTCCTGTCTATCTACTAATATCCAACATGGAAGCTAATTAAAATATAAAAGATTCCAACAGCCTCATTTCTCATACTCACATGAATATAAGTTATCAGTGATTCTTAACTTGCATGTTTTTTTCATACTTAACGATCGTTAATTGATGGTCAGCTGTTGTTGTTGGTTATCTTGCATTTTAGTTGATTTTGATGTTTTTTGTTTGCACCAACCCAGTGTGCGGCTTTGAAAACCATGCAGGTACTCTGTAAATTATTATTGTTATTATTATTATTTTGCAAATTTTGCGAATAGTGTGGAACAGAGAGTCGACTTTATGAAAATCTTAATCGATGCCATTATTGAAACTAAAATCTGGCTAGATGAACTAAAAAAAAAAATAAGACCAACTTATTTAAAAAAAAAAAGAAATAAAATTATTTTGTAATTATCGACCAATTACACTGCTTCCGGTTCTAAATAAAATCACTTAAAAGCACTTTGCAAATTGTATATATACAAATTTCGAAATAAATTTAAGCTTTTAAATGATTCTCAATTTGGGTTTAGACAAGGAAGAGGCACCATAAATGCACTTGATAAAATTAATAACGATATTTGAATGCGTTAAACAAAAGTAATCATCTTGGTATTCTATCTATTGACCTAAAAAAAAAAGCATCTGTTGCAATTCATGAAAAAAAATGTTCTACAATAAACTTTCAAGCGTTGGTATTCGAGAAAAAATGCTACATATTCCGGCAAATTACATGCATAATCGACAGAATTGCGCAAAAATTGTAAACTCTCAAAGTGATTGAAATCTTGTTCATTTTGGTGCAACTCAGGGATCCATTCTTTAACCCCTTTTATTTATTCTGTACATAAATGATATTCTAGAAGAAAATTACAAATGCAAAATAACACTATGCTGACAACACCTTAATGGTATCAAATAAGAAACAAGAAAAAATTATTTTAAATTTACAGAATGATTTTAATACCTTGAATAGATATTTATATAACAATGAGTTATTTATTAACAATGACAAGAAAAATTATATGCAAGTAGCCACCTCACATACTGAAAAACAAAATTCTATTATACGTTCGCATAAAGAAAACTGTGCTAACTTTAATACTTGAAAAAACTGCCAGCATTTCAAACAAGTTGCAGCTTTGCGATATCTGGAAGTATTACTCTCATATTGAAACCTTAAAAAAAATACGTGAAAACATACCGACTTTTTTTTTTTTTTGTGTAAATAAAACTTTTGGAATTGAAAAAAAAAAAAACTCTGTATGAATCATGGATACACTATGCTTGTATCATCTATGGATCAACTACTGAAAATTACATTGAAAGGATACAAAACTCTAAACAACGCAACTACAGCTCTGTTTGGATATACACATAAACTCTCGACAAAGGATATCTTAAAAAATATAAACTACTAAATTTCAATAAATTGTTCAAATTAACATAAGTAGTAAATTGCTTCTTTAATAATACGTACCAAAAAAGAACAGGTAAAGAAGGTAGAAATTAATCGGCTTGGCTAAAAGTATCATCATGGAGAAATTATTATGGCAGAGGCTGCAATGAATTCCTAAAACCAATTATCCTTAATGAAATAGCCTACTTTTTGAAATTAGAAGGAACTAGGGCAGCACCCCGTATATGGCCGGTTTTTTTTTTTATAGTATTGTGGTAATTTCCCGTTTGCGTGAAAATACTGTAATTTCCCGTTAACAGTCGCCAACGCTTTCATTAGATTTAGTTGGATCCAGGGTTAAGAGACAGAGGCCCAGATTCCATTTCCATGAAAATATTGTGAATGGAAAAAAACATGACGTCATCAGTATTGTGCATCTCTGTTGAAAAAACAGTTCGAATCATTACTTATACAGACAATTCAAATGAAAGACAAACAAACAAAAGAATCTAGATAACTAAGATCGTAATATTTGTTTGTTTGTGTGTGTGTGTCGCCAGGTCACCGAGATTCCCACTACTAAACCATGCGCAATGGCTGTTTGCTGTGACGTCACCATGAGTTAGCCAATGACGAACGAGAACACCGGCTGTTTGGCCGTCTGATTGGACTACCCCAGTCACGTGATATACACGTCACAGCAAACAGCCATGGCGTTTGGTATAATTCATATTTCTTTTGTTTGTGCGTCCAGACGGAATGTCTGCCAAACGGAATTGTCTGTCCTTATAAGTAATGATTCAAACTGTGTTTTCAACAAAGAGACACAGTAAGGGTGACGTCATATGTTTTTCCAGTCCCACTATTTTCATGCAAACGGGATTGAGGCCGCTATGTCTCTTAACCCTGAATCTAACTAAATCCAATGAAAGTTTGGCCTACTGCTAATGGGAAATCACAGTATTTTCATGCAAACGGGAAATTACTAGAATGCTCTATAAAACCGGCCATATACGAGGGGCTGCCCTAGTTAAGATTATTAAAATTCCCACTGCGGATTTCAACAGAATAAAGATTATCGAGATTCCCACTACGGATGTCAATAGAATACAAATTATCGAGATTCCCATTGCTGACACTCACACACATACATACATGTGATTTCCCGTTAGCAGACGACCAAGCTTTCATTAGATTTAGTTAGGTTCAGGGTTAAGAGACATCCAGGCCTAGATCCCGTTTGCACGAAAATATTGCGATTGGAAAAAAACATGACGTCATCAGTACTGTGCCTCATTGTTGAAAAGAGAGTTCGAGTCATTACTTATACAGATAATTCTGTTTGACAGATACACAAACAACCGAAAGAATTAAGATTATCGTGATTCCCACTGCAACTTCAATAGACATATGAGTGGGAATCTCGGTAATCTGGCGACACACAAACAAACAAACAAATCTTACGATCTTAGTCATATAGATTTTTATGAGACAGGACCAATAGCAAGTGGTTTGAGCGTTTACAATGCTAAAATCCATAACCCCTGGGCTTGAGATACACGATCAAAAACGTCACGAAACACGGAAGCCGCACAGTGACATTCACTTAACGATTTTTTCGGCATGTTTTTTGGAAACTCGGCCGTTTCATGAATTTCTGAGAACAATCGAAAAATTCATCTAGTTGAGGAGGAAAATAAACATACTTTTAACGGGGCTGAAAACATTAAGTGGGTTTTACGCAAATTGGTTGATAACTGTAAATCACCAAATGAGTATGAAAAAAAAACCGTTTTCAATTACGGAAGCCAACTATTGACATCCTTATTTCGCAAGAAAGTTGGCAACGTAGTTTCGAAAGGCACAAGTCAAAGTGGCATGATGCGGGACATGTGTGGATAAATTAAGCACAAACGAGGAGGATTTCTTTACCAAAAACCAAAGAAACGAATCAAATTAGAAGAACACAAATAACAAGGATGAAAGAATTGGACGACCCAGTAAACACAGACGACCAAGTTTCAATATCGGATAAACTAGAAGAAAAAAACATGAATAATATATGATTGAGTCAAACGAGAAAATAATCCACCGATAGAGAGGAGACAATAATTATCTCATTGAACCCCAGATGGACATATGGCAAAAGGGAGATAAGATACTATGGTACTACATTACATGAATAAAATACCAGCACAACTAAGAAATTTGAAAAACCTAAGACAAATGGAAAAAAAGTTTTAAAAAATTTGATCAAATTTTGAAGACCTCATTTATTACTATTTTTGTGCTCATTACTCTCTTATCCCTCATCTTCCCCTTGTCTTTTCGGTCTGAAGTCCATTTTTCCTAGTTAAACTATGGTAGGGGTGGTCTCTTCCCCTTGCACTCCACCCTTTCCATCACCTATAATATTGGGGCGTCGGAAGAACGTCTAACTGGAATATAGTCTAATATGATAATCATCTAATATCTGCATAAATAAAAAATCTGGAAAATCGTCTAAACGGAATATCGTATAATGGAAAATCTTCTAAATGGAATATCGTATAATGGATAATCGTGTAATGCATAAACGTCTAACTGGATAAACGTCTAACTGCGGTTTCTGATGTTATATGTATAGCCACAGTGAGCGCGCCAGCGCGAGCGAGGCAGGGACGTTAGACGATTTTCCATTATACGAATTTCTTGTTAGACGAATTTCCATTATACGAATTTTCAGTTAGACTGTTTTCCATTATACGAATTTCCTGTTAGACGACTTTCCGTTATACTGTTATACGGTTTACGTTCTCCCAATTATGCGATTTTCCAGTTAGACGATTGTCCCTCGACCCATAATATTTACGGCTCTGATTGGTCGGGACCTAAGGGCATTGCCTCGCCGGCGATAGCCTAGCTAGAATTAGCTACCAACACCGTATACTGTAAAGTAGCCAATTTTCTCAACTCCTTCGACCTAGAGTTAATCAAAAGTAGAGGCGATAGAAAGGTAAAAATGGACTCTGAACTAAGACCCAATGAGAATTAATTTTAAAAGAAATTTTTATCATCCTTTTAGCAAAGTTCTGCTTCGGTGGGCTTGTTACTGCTTTTTATGCAATTACGATATTTTCGTGCTTTTTAAGAGAAACAGATGGCTTACAAAAATAATGTGGTTGCACATGTGTTTTACTTCAAGAAACTAGGCTATCATAAATGCTATCAGATTTCGTGGAAAATTGTTTTATTTTTTATTTCTATTACTTGCATGGTCTTTGGAATCCATTACTTTTCTTCGCTTCCAGAATTCGTTAGCAGTCTCAGATAACTACATCGTGTCTGTAAACAGCTGTATCACTTTACTAATCTTCGTAACTACGCTGTAAAATTAAGCGCAGCGTTGCTTCCGTGCATGTAAAGAGAGTAAACATACGTGAATCATTTTCGCGACGAGAAGTTTTGTGTCTGATATGGCTGTTCACGCACGGTAAGCACGAATCCCCCAAAACAAAACTTGTTTAGGATTCCCGCCACGCACTTTCGGCCGTTTCAATTCTTGATATCAAACGCCAAACTCTTTTGCTTAGGTAATCCCACCGATTAATAAAGAGTTCGAAGGTTAAATGAAATGTC